>JAAXNX010000873.1:0-22161 GCA_036491905.1 Folsomia manolachei
TAAATTAGTAAGTTTGTAAACGGCATTGATGACAACACTAATTAATGGCTTTGCCAAAAAATAAAGCTTGAAATGAAATATTTTTCTAAAGAATTGCATACCTTATCGACACAACTTGGTGCAAAAATGAACCTATGATTTATTGAATAATTTGATAAATATAAGTGATGATCGTGTCATCTTCATCATTATTTCTTAACAATGCATTGCGGAAATTGTAGAAATAACACACAGTTAATAAACAATCATTAATGACAGAATGAAGTAGTGAATTGCTATTGTGTTAATTATAGGTCTTTTTGTCAATTCGCGTGCCATAATTCTGAGAAAACTGCAAAAAAGTGTGGTGAGTACGCATGACTTTGTTAACTGAAAAAAGTTTTACGGACATTGTTTTAGCGAATAAGTGATAACAGCATATTGAAGGTAAGGCCGTTGGGAAGACTATTAAGTAAAGCAAAGTAATTAACGGACTTTTTAATATGCTGCATTTAACGTATCAAATGCATCACAATGATTATTTACCATGATTTGATTACTCTATATTTCTGTTAGTTATTTATTGCATAATATGACATTTGACCTTTCAGACAGATATTTTATGACGTAAATCGATACCGCCGTTAAGCAGCCTTATCATAAGAAACAACGCCCAACTCATATTTTATCCCGAACCAGCGACTTTATTGGAATTTATTTCTTAACCATACAAACGACCATCTCGCAGTTGATCTCATTTCTATTTAATGTGTCTTAAAGGTACAAAATAGGTTTGAACTAATTTTCTTTGCCATATTTCTGATATTTACCAATTATCACATTGACAGCCATGTGTTAGTAATTTTGTTTATTTTTACCAAGCAATGAGTTGAATACAAACAACTGAAAAACATCCAACATGTGAACGATTGCAAAGGGAAATTGCTGCATGTTGTGGTGAACCTAAAGTCACGAAAAGTATTGTATTTCCGAAAACAGACTCTTTCCGAATTAAATTGAAAATATTGACCGTGGCATTAAGATCACGATCTGGCATAAATCTACCTCAATTTGATGTATTGAAACTTTTTGAATTGTGATTTCACTATAATAACTTCAAAAAGGTATAAAGTCCAATTAGACAAGATGCCTGTCTCTTACGTTAAAGTTCAATATGTTTCACGAACAACAAGCAAAGTATGAGGCGAAATCTTTGATGCTCGTCTAATAGGGCCTTGCAGGTACAATCAAACTGGCAGCGACGACCCCATTACAAAAATTTTGCCAACAAAAGTTGCAATTTGGATAAAACATACCTCTGAATTTGAGCCACGTTCATCTCCCAGGGTAGGAGTGTCTGCTCGGGCATCGGCATACGAGGATTCGCTAAGGTCACTAAAATCGTAATCCGCCATCTTTGGAATATTTCACTTTCTGTCCAATTAAAAAAATGAAAACTCGTCCAATTCTTTAATTAATCTGTTCCATTACTAATATTTGTTGTGGTTATAACGTACATTTGTTAATGTACAAGATTAACAACAGGATTGTCTTCTTTCTGATTCTATTATTCCGCAGAGAAAGGCAAGTTGTGCACCATAATTTTGTCGGGGACTGAGATTTTTTAGAAATGACAAATGAATATCCTTGTAGATTGTGATACTTTTATTAAATGGGCGTCAAAATAATTATAATTAAGTCAAGCCGTTTAATTTGGTTTGTTATGTATTAACGCAAAACGGAATTCCAGAGCTTCCAAGTATCGCGAAGCACTGCTGTTTGACCCATCTATTTATATGGACTGCATATTTGTAACAGTTAAGGTTTCTTTGGGGAGAAAGTAGGTTGAGAGAAAGCAGGCAGACTGAATTCGGATCGATAAATAACCGAGCCAATGAGTCACCCTACACGTGAGAGAAAGCAAACTTTCTCCCAACCGTACACGCATGCAGAACTTCTGCATATCATCTGTCTCATTGCAAAGTTTATTGTTTATTTATGTAGGACATGAATTCGCACAAAAACATGTCATTCTAATCCATATCAATCGGTAGGCAATATCATATAAAAATCATGCCAGTGACAAATGCTCAACAAATGCACGAGTAAATGACCCTTTATTTCATGCAGATATTTTTAACTTCAGTCCTGCTCAAGGAACGGTACTTTATCAACTAAGGGTTCAACCACAGTCTAATAGGTACACATTCCAGGTACATGGAAAATTTTAACAGTTGTTTACCTGATAACAGTTATTTTACTTGGGTTTGCATGGCCAGTTACTCAAATGCCGTGGGAGGATGAGGCGAATCTTAGTACTTTAGTTGTTCATTGCCGCATGCAATTGCTCAGATTGTTGTCTTAATAAAATATAGTGATAATTCACAAGGAAATTTGTGGGGGTGGGGCGGAAGTCTCAGTAAGTTTGATTATTACAGATATATCCTGGCTGCATGAGTTATGTGGGTTTGTAGTGTGGGGGCTAAGTATTTGTGTTTCTAAGTCGGTGACTTTATAATTGGAAGATTTTGTGATGACAAGCGATTATCAAAGGTGTCAAACTAAAATGTTCCAATTAATGACGGCACCTTGAGCACGCCTTGTCATTGTTGTTTTAATTGTAAAGAAAAGCGGCACCCTAAATTCATTGGTCAAGTCATTTCATCCCATTGTTTTAGAGTCCTGACTTTCTGCTCTCTTTAAGAACTTCATCACCATACAGTTATTGGCTTAAGTATTATATTCAACTTTTACTACTAGAGATTTTCCGTGATAGTAGCAATTCCCAGAAATCTTAAGTCAAGAAACTAAATGCTAAATGTTTGCACAAAAACAAGGGCGTGGCAAAATTTTGACACTAGCCTCTGGCCATTACTGATAAGTGAATAGAATTTGGTATGACTCACAATCAACTCAATGGTTTTTATAGTTGAATTAATTAAAGGCCTGGATTTCTTAATCATGAGTAGTATACCTGTTCTATAAATTCCAGCAGTCGTCGTCTTCACTTAGTTTGCATAATAATAACCTTGAGACTTGATCCAGTGACATAATTATTCTTGCAAAGTACAATAGAGAAATGACCACTTCTTTTTCATTCCAGTAAATAACACCATGAATCATTTACCTAGTAAGCTTTTCAACCTTGCAATGTATTTTATTTTTTGGCAAGAATAATTTCATACAAGTCAGTACAACTTTGGGAATTGCAGCTACATGCAGATTATAACAATACCATCTTCCGCATTTTTTTCCAGTTTCAGTCGGCATTTTGAGTTAGAGTTGAATAGACTAATCTCTACTTACAATCATAGTAATACAATTCTCTTTTACAAAAAAGATTTGAAATTATTGAAGACAAGATTGTAGTGATTTGAAGACAGTTACGGATCTATTAAAGGATTTACATAAAACAATACATAAGGTGTTCTTTTAATGAAAGCAGCTTTGAATAGAGACGAATTTTTATATTTGCATGCTGCATGTTATTGCATAGACATTTCTTTGTATGCTGATACGGAGTAAAAATGCAATCACAAAGTTATTTAATTGTATTGGTTTTCTTATAGATTCTAAAAACAAACGCAACCCAGCTATAGTTAGTTAGTTATGAATCCCCTTCACCATTTTAATTTGGTTGCATTTTAAACATTTAACCCATGCATGCATTAATTTTGTTAAAGGTGGTCACATGCAATCAGTGGTTGGTTTGGTTGAGTCAAGGTTTCCTTTCCCTTTACCTACCTGTGTCCATTCTAAGATACCTGCGGCTTGGATAGTACTTTAACTATGTAGCAGTTGTCTGTTTTTTTACCTGTTTTAATATATTTTCCTATCTAGTTCATTTTCCATTATGGAAGGTAACATGTGATCCCCAGATTTATCCGAATAATTAGACGCGTCACATTTACAAATTGACTTTCCCGACGTAAATTGCATAATAGCCATTACTATATTAGATAACTATTGTATTAGGTATGAAAGTGTTCAGTTCACAAGTGAATACTATTGTCTTACTTATTATTCACAGAAATCTGTTTCATAAAACCAATTCCTTACAAATTACAGAAAATGAGTCCCTCCTGGCAGCCCTTGTATCTCGCAGCTTTACTGCTCCTGTTAAAACAGCTCCCTGAAACAAATTCAGCTCTGAATCCTATGAATTCAGAAGAGGATCCCAGTGCCAGAGAGGTCACAAATCTGAATCTCACATTCCGTGGAGATTATTACAGAGCACGTAAGAAGTTCTCAAGTATAATCCTTCAGTACGAGAGAATGACCATGTTCTTTAATTTTTCGTAGGAGTCCAAGCCCATAAAAAGGTTGTTGTTTGCTATGTCGCGACTTGGTCGACTTACAGAAAACCGGAAGAAGGGGCATTTGACATTGACCACATTGAACCTGACCTGTGTACCCATCTCATCTACAGTTTTGCGGGGCTAGACAACACGACATATGTCATGAAACCATTGGATCCATGGTTGGACCAGAAACTCCAGGAAAATGGAGGTGGACGAGGTATGCTTATCTGGGTTTCCAGTTAGAAATGCTTAGTTTCTGAAAAATAGGTGTTAAAAGTATAACTTTTCATGCAGACTGGTACAAAAGATTCAACAACTTTAAATCCAAATATCCTCATCTTAAAGTTCTTCTGGCAATTGGTAAATTTTTTTTGGCTTCACTAAAACCAATGAAGTATATTTAATATCTGACCGGATTTTAACAGGCGGTTGGAATGAAGGATCTGTGAAATACTCTGCGATGGCTGGAAATGCTAAAAATCGTCAAGTATTTGCTCAATCCGCTCTAGACCTTATCCTGCAATATAACTTCGATGGCCTCGACCTGGACTGGGAATTCCCTGCTGACCGTGGCGGAAGTTCGGATGACAGGCGTCATTTCACAATTTTAGTTCAGGTGAGTTACTTATTGTGTAAAGGGCAATTTCTAAGCAAACTTATTCAATGCTTTGTTATCAATTTTGCAGGAGCTTCGCCACAAATTTGACAAATATGGACTAATGTTGACATCTGCCTTCGGTCCAGCTCTTTCAACTGCGACAAAAGGTTATGAACTTGGTGATCTTGCGAGTCTCCTGGATCACGTTCATCTAATGTGCTACGATTATCATGGCGCTTGGGATAGGAAAACGGGACACAATGCTCCCCTATTTGCAAAAAAGGGTGAAGGAAGTATTGCGGAATCCGTGGATTATTATTTGTCTCATGGCGTTCCACCAAATAAGCTTGTTATTGGATTTCCATTTTACGGAAGAACTTTTCTCATCCCTGACGAACCCGTGGGTGACTTGTTGGGATCCCAATCCAGGAATTCTAGCGTTCGAGCTGGATTATATCAGCCCGCAATGGATAAAGGATTTCAAGGACCTTACACGAAGGAGGATGGATTTTTAGGGTATAACGAGGTAAATGTGGTACACCTAGATAAATTAAAGTGTCAGTCATTAAAGTTGAAACATGATTATTCAGATTTGTCGGGAGCTCAAAGCAAGCCGAGGTGACTGGACCACGTATTGGGATGACAAGGCAAAGGTTCCTTATATGAGAAATGGAAATAAATGGGTTTCCTTTGAAAATCCTGATAGCATTAAAGAAAAGGTGAGCCATATTTCACAACATTTGTGCCGATTATTTGAAAAATCTCTTGCTTTGCTCCATAGATCAAATACATTACAAGTAAAAGACTTCGAGGTGCCATGATTTGGTCGATTGATACAGATGACTTTCATGGGAATTGCGGAATAAAAAATCCACTTTTGAGAACAATTAATTTTGCACTGTATCAAAATGTGATGCCAGGGGATGACGATTTACCACCCAAGCCGAACAAACCTCTCCGACCAACGGCTGCTGCGACTTCGTCGACATCTTTCTCGGCTATTGTGCTATTGTTTGTTGCAGCTTGGGTTCATTTATTTGCTTGAAGAGTTTATAAAATGGTTGCATTTTTATGTGAAGAATGACCTATGGGCAGGTTATCATGCAATTGTGTTATCATAGACTGATTTTTTAATATTTTATACAAAGGGTACAATGATTGATAGCTTATATTGATCAAAGAGTTTGATCAGAACAAGTCATGTTATGTGTGAGTGGTTTATTTTATTTTATGTGAGATCATTGATGAAAAAATAGAGATTTTATCATTGTTAAATTGTCGATTTGAAATTGAATGATGTTTTAATAGAGAACTTATATCATGCAAAAATGCATGAAATTCCTTTGAGAAATAAAACTTGTAATAAATTGTTATTTAAATATTTCCTTTGGTTATATTGACGGATTATTTTTTTTGTCAACTTTCTCCACATAAATATTACAAACAAAACCTTTGATTATGGAAATGTTCACTTTTTAAACCTAGTTTTCAATGCAAAGCGTAAATATCACAAAACTATTTGTGATCGTTTTAATCATGCAATTGGTATAATTCGGGATATTTACTGGTTTCAATTTGAAAATTGGTATGCTCGCAAGTATTTTCGTAAATTACAAAAATTTTGATCAACTGTTTTCCACTTAGAATACTTAAGGACTTTTTGCTCCTTGTAACAGGTTTAATAAAAAACCAGGCCATGTTAGACCAATCAATTCTTAACTTTTCAGCCAATCCATTGCCATCACGAACCCAGAAAATGACCAATGAATAACACAATATGCAAAAAATGTACCGTAAATTGGCACTATTGTGCTGAAAGGTTTTTAAATGAAAACTCACTTTCGCCAGCACAATAAGACTTCATTCAAAGGTTTCTGCAATGTCAAGTTCATGAATGAACCTCATTCCCACCAAAGAAATTATGCAACCATTGATTGGTTTCATAATGTTTTATTAATGCAAGATGAACAATTTGCAAAATTGATGTCGTATCTACTTATTTTGACTTATGCATAAGATTAAAAATAAGTTCATTCCTAGCTCCCGCAGCTTCCTCAGCCATTCGGATTTTATTAATAGTCTGAATCCGCCAATACGTGGATGAATATGTTGAGCTACTAGTGGCACTATTTAATTGCCAGTTAATTTAAGACGCACAGTTTACCACATTGGCAAGCACAATGGAACATAATTTTCACGGATCTGCTTTACGAGTAGTGAGCTACGTAAGTTTTAGAGATTGTAAAAAATTTGAGTTCTTCCCCACCTTTGATACCGTAATATTGCATTTCAGGATTCGGAAGGAATCACCGGAAATGTTGACCCCGTCACAGGCTACATGATGGGAAACGAGCCAGCAGAAAGGGTCATGAGGGACATGCAATACATTTTGAACTTTAAGTAAATATTATATTAGCATAACTAATCGAAATCATAAAAGTTAATACAAGTCTTCCAACCAAATTGTCCCCATTCTAGAATCATCCTTCACCGTTGGGATCAAAGTCAAACAAATGTAATGCAACAAGGATATTTCGAAACAGGAATTGCAGAGGAATTAGCATCAGATCGAGCGGATTTAGGACTAGGTTACTTTTTTCTGACTTTATCCAGAGTCAATGATTCCTCCCCCCTTTTACCAATGATATCCGAAAAGTATTACATTTTATACAGGTTTTCACAAACTGTCTGACAGTTACTGTCACTAAATGCTTTCACCATTTTCAGAATTTACAGTTATTTTGTTCCACCTGAAGCAAATCTACACCCCAACGTTTACCTGACTTCATTTGGTCCTGATCTATTTACAGCCCTCTTTTCCGTCATGCTCCTAATCGCAGTGATATCCACGGCAAGCAGTCAATTCAACAAGAGATCAACACCAGACAATACGATAGGTTATTTGGATGTCTTCCTAATAATTTCTTCCCTAATTGGCCAACAAGGTATAAATGTCTCATAAAGATATATCTCATAATCAGATCTTGATTAAATGTTACAAACTTTTTGCAGGCTTCGTCCTAAAACCCAATGGATTATCCACCCGACTAAAATGCATAATTGTCACTGGAGAACTAGTTTCCTCCGTCCTGTTTGCTGCCTACACGGCCAATCTCCTAATAATGTTCACCACCAAAGTCACAATTATCAAGAGTATCGATGACCTTATCCAGTTCAAATACGAATTTCATGGCAAACCTGGAATATATGATTTGATCCGGGATCCACATGTAAATTGAAAAATTACCATAACTGTAGTTTACACAAATCACTGGAATTTTCTCCCTTTTTCCAGAACCCCATCCTATTCCATCTCGGTGAAACCACGGAAGAATCCGTCCAAGCCATGTTTAAAGGTGGCCGACACGCTTACGTAGGCGTCCCACCGTTCTCTGTAAATGGGAAACACTTGTTTTGGGAGCTTCAGAAAATATTTGACTCCAGTTTCATTGATGACAAGATCTGTGAAACGCTAGACTCTGTTCCTCTCCAAAAAGCTAGCGTTTTCGTGGCGAGTGCTTTCTACACCAAGAAGAATTCTAAGCTGAGAGGAACTCTAAATCACGGGTAAGCAAGAAAGTTACTAATTTTAGTCCTCTGATGAAATCTACATATTTTTTCAGAGTCCTTAAAATCCACGAAGCCGGTCTGATGAAGCGCTACTTTTCCCAAGCCACCCATAAACAGGCCGAGTGTCGAAAAACGCTGCCAATTCGACGCCTTTTTTTCAGTGATGTAGAGTCCGCATTTATAATCATGGCACAGATTTATGCATTTGTTGTGGTTGCCTTTATCCTAGAAATTATGATAAGCTTACTTGTACAAAGATTGATAGCTTATCAAGGATAAGAGATTAAAAGCTGCTTTCTCCAGACTTTCTTTTTTCTACGTATTCCTGCCCCAAGCTAGCGGGAGAGAGGTTTTGGTGGCTTTTGACTGGATTACTCAGAAGGGGATTGCAAAATTATTTCGCGAATTATTTCTAAAATTTCTAGCCCCGAAAAAAAATGGCCGAAAAGCCTGAAGAGTTGTCGCTGCCCGTCGCCTCGGTTAGTCGCGTGATAAATGCGAATATAAATGTGTCAATGGCGAATGTGAATGTGTCAATGGAGACTAGGAAAACGATTGCTAAAGCTGCCTCCGTTTTTGTGCTGTACACCACTGCAACAGGTAATTTCTAGTAATTAACTAATTGTTGGTCTTACCTGACTTCAGGAGTGGTATAATAACGACTTGTGTCTCCTTCTTAGCGGCCAACATGACGGAAAAGGCAGGGAGGAAAACAATGAATGCCAACGATGTGATGGAGGCGTTAAGTGAGATGGAATTTCCGCAATTTAGAGACACTCTGGAAAAATTGCTAGAAGGTGAAGAATGGAAATTGTATATTTAGGAAGTATAAATGTAGTCACAGGATAATTCTAAAATTACATGTGTTCCCTGGTGCACAGGCTACAGAGAATCCCAAAAGAAAAAGAAAACGACGGCCAAGAAGCAGTCCACTGGTGGAGGAGATAAGAAATCAAGCACCCCTCAGGGTACTGGGAATGTTGTTGAGGTGGAAGAGGTGGAAATATCGGATTCTGAAGGAGATTCGTAAATTAGTTACTTATAATTTTCCTTCTAAAGAATCCTTCCTTGTGCATCATTGTTTTGGCGTTGCACACATTTTCTGTGATTTTTTTATCTATTGTTTGCCTGACATTGTGAGAACTTTGGGGGTGTAGCTTTCCTCTCCAAGAGGAAAGCTACTCCGAACTTCGGTGTACCGAAGTCTTAAATTTTATGAATATAAGCATTTGCTTATATTTTTGAAAATACTTGTATTGTGAATGACTGAATCTATCTACTGTACATGCATTTATATTTATACAGATTCCTACTCATAATTATGGTAATGAACACAATTAATTAATGTTAAATACATCTTTACATACATGGAATAAAGTACTCCATAATTAAATCAAGTGTTAAAACTCAAGTGTCATTCAGTTTGTGGGTGTTGCGACTCTTGTGGCCAGAAATTGTTTAATTACGGAATGTTTTTGGTCCTAATTGTATTTGCATTCATTGCAAAATTGGTCGACCCATAATAATTTGCGGTTTGTTGCAATTTTCATAGAAAATTAGTGAAATTAAATGCACATACATATTGCAGTGAAGGGGCTCTTTGCAACTTGCCGAATTTGGCAGCAAGTCAAACTGTTTTGGATTTGCAACAATTAAAAAATCTTCAAACAAATTACAAAGAAATTTACAATATTTTGAAATATTATAATGGGGATCCAGTTAATGGTAAGGACTTCACTTATTGGTAGGTAAAATGTTAAGAATGTGAACCACTTCACTTTCCTTTTTACAGGACTTGTACAGTCAAAAATGCAATAATTTACAAAAACGATATCAACTCTTATTGTTTCAAAAAGTTACGACGAAAAATTAGTCATCAATTCATCTACTTATACCATACCATATTTCTTGTTTTTGCAGTTTCAAGGAATTTAAACCCAACTCAAAGATAATAGTCATTAATTGGAGACAACCGGACAAGGAAGGACATCCAGAATAAAAAGAAAGCAATCGTACAGACATAGTTTCAAGTTCAAGGGACAGAAATAAAACTGCCTGTACTGCCTGAGAGGATGGTGGTG
The DNA here is from genome assembly GCA_036491905.1 of Folsomia manolachei. Lineage (NCBI taxonomy): Eukaryota > Metazoa > Arthropoda > Collembola > Entomobryomorpha > Isotomidae > Folsomia > Folsomia manolachei. The sequence continues at coordinate 10,530 of JAAXNX010000873.1, forward strand.
GGGGCTTTTCCAGTCGCAAAATTGGGAGCATTGCTTCTGAAGCAAGTTTCCAAACCTTTAGCAAATGTTGTAAAAAGAAGAGCAAAGTCCAATCCTACCTTTCGGACATATATTTGCATGCCACCGGCTCAGTGTAAGTGATAATTTGCACTTATAATTTAGAGAGCTGTGGGTATTAAAATAATGCTTTGTTCCCTGTTCCAGTTTATCATTGGGCCGAAGTAAAAATGAAAATGTGGTCCATGAATCTGGGAAAACCTGTAAATGTTCCAAAGTTGAATGAGGCTTTAGCTATTGACCTAGGGGCTGAATTATTAGGCGAAGGAATCATTTTCGTCATTGCTGCCGGTAAATTCCTCGTGAAGATACTTTGTCCTTAATGTCGCACGTCCTCACTTTGCCTTCATTTTTGCAGGTTTACTGGTCGCCGAATATATTAGATCAAGTCGTAAAGAAGAGAAGAAAGAAGAACAAAGACTTGAGGAATTATCCCGAATACAAGAAGATCTAAAGGATTTGTACATGGAGACTGCGAAACAGGACGCTCAAATTCGAGAGTTGGTACGCATTCTGAGGGTAAAAATGCCAGAAGTTTCCTACAACCCGAGAGCAGTTGATCAAAATCAAATCCCGGAGCATCATAGGGACGATTATCAAGAGGAGGTGGAACAGTCAATGTTTTCATATATGAAGGGGTGGGTATGGAACGCAATAGATTTAATAATCCCAGAAGCCGAAGACGCTGAGGAAACTCCCCCACAAAAAGTCGTTGTACAAGTCAAAGTACCGAGTAGTTCCAGTTCTAGTCAGAGTAATAGTTCCGGTGGTAGTAATAGTTCTGTTAAAACGCCCGAGACAAAAAAGAGCTAAGTTCAAGATGGATGGCCATATAATTTGTTGAAATGTTAGTGGGTGGCGAATTGCGAATCGTAAATATTTTTTTGCCAATTATTGATATGACAAAGTCATAAAAAGATGCATGTAGACAAACCAATAGATTAAACTGATCAAGGTTAATTAATTAAGAATCATGCTATATGCCCTGCCTATAAATAAACCTCAAATATACAACAAAAAATAAACGCAGTCAGCAAAGTCAATTGAATTCCGAAGTTTATATTCTAACTCTATTTACTTAGAATTTAAATTATATTGACATTCAATTAATATGAATATCCCGTCGATAGACTAGACCGGATATTATCAATTTACATTTTATAATATTACTACATGTGGCTGTTTCCATTTTTGCTTAAATTTGGATATTGGATGTACGCCAATAATTCATTTTCTATTTAAACTGGTGGTATCCATTTTGAAGCTTTAGTTTAATGGTATTTGTAAAACTTGTGTTTTCCTGCAAATGTCAGAAAGCAATTTTAATAGGCGTGTGTAAAATATTGCACTCCATCTAAAAGACTTCTTTGACTGCACTTACGAATTTTGCTCATATTGATCAAATAGAAGAAAGCAATGCACCCCATAACAATTTGGGCATGACCACTGATCCCAGCTTTCAAGGGTAGGGTGTACTTGTGATTCCATCTCCACCAAGCTGTACAAAAATAACAAATTAATTACCTTACCATACAAAAACCATCCAGCCAGATAAGTCTTTTGTTGAGTCAAAAGTTTTGACCTTACCACGACCAACTGCCTGTCCCATGGCCATGGGTGTCTTATTTCGCCTTCCCAACCAAGACGGAAGCTCGGCCAACTTCACTTGACCAAATGCGGTGTCAGCTACAAAGGTTTGTACCAAAATTAACAATTTTTATATCTATATTTTCGCCGAAATAACTATAATCAACTTACGCTTTCCATACCACCTGGCCGGATCGTAGGGTCCATGCACCTTTGCATTGTACTCGGCTGGATATTCACCCCACGCCATTTCTTGATTTGCCGACAAGAAAATTCGACAAGTTATTCGACAAAATTTGTCGCAGCAAAATGGCCAGCCGAAACTTGATCAACCCGAAGTCTCAAACCGAACCTCTTCTCCTTGCACAAAACCTCGTGACCAACTTTTTCTAGAGCCGTAAGTAAAAATTTCGAAAGGTAATTTTTTGAAAATTTTGAAAACACATGAAATTTCAAGCATTAATATTTTTCATTTTTTCAGAAACATTTTCAAAAAAATATTTTTTACATTTCTGAAAATATTCGATATCTGCTCCTACGCCCCTGAAATAGTTGAGAAATGGGAAATGTAAACCATGCCTCGTTCTTTCTGCCGCATGCTGTTGAGGAGACAAGACGTCAAAGTTTATCCATCCGGCTGCTGTTTTTCGAAATTGTTTCAAATTTTGGATTTATGGCCCAGTGCAAATTTGGTGTGGACAGTTTGACACAGTTCACTGCGGATTTGATCAGATTCACAGCTGCCGAGACCAGATATCACGAGTTTATTTGTAAGAAGGGAGAAATCAAATTTTTACTTTATTTTTTAAAGTTCTTAGCTTGATTAATTTATTAATTTACCAAACAATGTTTAGTGCTTGGTTTAGTTAGAGGGGTTGGTTATAAACTAATTGGGGTGCTTTTTTAATTTTCTAGTCAACTAACCATTCTAATTTTATTTGCTAATATTGTTTATTGCTTATTTGAATATTTTAGTAATTATTCGGTTAGGGCCAGCCAAAAAGGTTGTAGATAAGGGTGGGGTTGAGGAAAACGGTTATTCGCCGTATCGTTTCTTGTCCATTGTCAAACCTAAATCAATCAGCCATGCAACAGGGTGCTATATCTATCTATTTGCCTTCCTTCTTCTTTGTCTATGTCCAGGTCAGCGTGGGGGCGGAGGTGGAGGTGGAGAGGGGGAAGGATGTCCCCAGGTGGTGCAGGCGCCGGCGAAATCAACGCCAAAACCTCAGCCTCCAATCTCACAACCACCACAGTCCGTTTCTGCGGCAGCGCCTGCATGTAACGGGATCTGTAATGGAGAATTGAGTGGGGGTGGTGGTGGTAGTGGACTATCTGCTTTATCTCAACAAGTTGCACATGCTCGGGAACAAATTGCATCTCTTAGATCCCTCAAAGTCAAACCTTCTTCATCTTCAGGTGGAGTTCAACCTTACTGAAGAAGACGACGCCATGATTCGTGAAGAGAACCTTCGTTTGAAACAACAGGTGAGTACTTACCGGTCTTCAGAGTGACCTATTTATTATCGACGTAGATTTACTACTTAACAACTCATAAAATATGAAAATTTAGACCAGCACCAGCACATAAAAGTAGTACTACGGTCAACAACTAAAATAGTAATACGGTTAACAATATTGTAATCTAAAACATACATTTTTAAATCAAAGCATCTTAACTTCTTCCTGACTCTCCAATTCATCCGCTACAGCTGCAAACTTCTCATTCCTGCAAAAACATTAAATTCTTATTGGGCTGTAATTTGATCCAGAGTTTTGTGACGACTCAAAGAAAATATGGTTTTACACCTAACTTCACACCCTTCGGGATTATTTGGATCGTGGGAACAACCCCAATGCCTGAAATAGTCCGACTCAAACGAAAATGAGGAATTGCACAGTTTGCATTTTTTGTTAACGTTGTCGTATCCGGACTCCATTTTTGAAAACTACCGAGGTCACAGTCCAAATATTTCACGACACTACTAATTTTCACACTAACAATTAATTTATTAAGAGGCTAGCACACTCGACTTTAAAGTAAACACGGTTTGAACTGAATCCCGGTGCAACCCCACACATGATCTTGATCTTATCTTATTTTCAATATTATTCTTATTACAGCTGGAAGTGCTTCAGGCACAGGTCAACAAATTGACGGATCGAGTTAGTCGCTTGGAGAGTCAACTAACGAACGGGGCTCCAGCTGCGGGTGGTGACGCCAAGAAAGCATCTCCCCCTGCAGATGATGATGATGTCGACCTCTTTGGCTCGGATGATGAAGAAGAAGATTCTGAAGCTGCAAAGATTAAGGCCCAACGGGTTGCGGAGTATGCAGCTAAAAAGTCCAAGAAACCAACTCTTATTGCCAAGTCTAATGTTATCCTTGATGTGAAGCCTTGGGATGGTGAGAATTATGCTTTTTTTATCAAAATATTCACTTGCAGAAGACAGAATTCACATAATATTTTATGTCATTTCTAGACGAAACCGACATGAAGGAATTGGAGAAATGCGTCCGCTCCGTGGTAATGGACGGCCTACTCTGGGGAACTTCAAAACTTGTACCATTGGCCTACGGTATCAAGAAACTTACAATTACCACCGTGGTTGAGGATGATAAAGTGTCCATTGACGAATTGGTGGAAAAACTTCAAGAACACGAGGACTTTGTAAGTGGATATATGTTTATCGGCAGTAATTGAACGTTTTAAAATAGTAACAATTTAAATATATTTCCATTTTGTTTATTCTAGATCCAATCCGTAGATATTGCTGCTTTCAACAAAATCTAAATCAGGAAATGAATAAATCTCTCGCGCTTGAAAGCAATTCCATAATTCGTAATAATGCCATCTCTTTGATACTAATTTTCGTACTTATTGGGTTTACAAATTTTCGGATGTCAACATTTTCATTTCTTTGATAAATATGTCATCTTGTCATTTTATCTCCAGGCGTTTGCATTAATAAAGGATCATTGGATTTGGACACTGCAATATTTTATGGAAAACTGTTCGAGCTAGGTTTTATTACGTCCTTACTTTAATTTTATGGTTGCAACTTGCAATCACGGTCTAGTTGTCAAATCAACGTATCATCAAGAAAAGAAAAAAACTTTGCAAAACCGTCCAAATTTTTAATTTCACTCCTCAATTTTTTCACATCCTTCCGTAAGCCAACCTGCCTGCACGCACAGTCGAATTGGTTCGGCCATCTTTTTGTCAAACTATTCAAGCATCTTCCTAATTCAAACACCCGTAACACAAAATGAATTACAATACCTGTAACACACCAGCCCGAGCTACTTGTGGGAATGGAAACTACCCTCGGCCAAGAACTTTTTACTCTGGTCCAAGAACCAACGCTAACCCATCCAATTCCTGTACCGGACTTTATCCCAGAGGCACCCAACACGGCTTCGATCCTTACATGTCGTTGGTGAGCTAGAGATTGTGGGATGGGAACCTTTGACCTTTCTGCTTTAAATGAGTAATTTTTTTACATTTTCCAGCCAAACATGACGTCCACCGTGGGACAGCAGCAACCTTACGGCTACATTCAACGCGACTGCAACCCAGCGACCACTCGTGTCGATCGATACCGGCCACAACAAATCGGTCGATGTGGAATGGCAGCGTCCCAAATTCCACAACGGATTACCGGAGCAAATTGTTGTCCCCCTCAAGGGTCCGGTCAGCCCACAGCCGCAGCACCAAACCCCTTCAGTACAAGTAATCCCATTTGTCCGGTCAATGTCAACATTTCTGCGGCCCAACTTGCTGCAGCCGCATGCTCCCCGATTAATGGTGACCGACAGGAATGTGGAGCTCAGCCTGGGGCCAAGTATATTCCCATGAGTTGGGAGGACATTCTTGGAAAAACTGGAATGAACGTGAGTCTAAACTTTGCTGCGTTTAAAGCTGAACTATTTTAATTTAGTGTTTTTCAATTGTTTCAGGGAATGAAGGTCAGTATGATGCCGGCTTGTGGGGATTCTGGCAATCGGCAGCTGAAGGTTTCCTTTGGAGGACAAAATGGAAGAACGCAAGAGGGTGAGACGCCACTGAAGGTGGTGAGTTTTCAACCAGTGTCTACAGGACGAATCGATAGGTGTGCTATTACACCGGGTGCACCTGGATCAAGTCGACCACTTGGGACAAATCTGAGCTATGATAACATGGGACAACCACAAATTGGTCGACGACGACAGGGACAGTGTTCTTGTTCTAAATGCCTTACAAAATGAAGGAAAGATTGATATTTGAGATTTTCCGTAATGCTATTTATATGTACACTACAAATGTGAAATTGAATTCCACTAAATTTCTTGTAGCATCACGAGAACATGTAATATTGAAATGCTGTCATTGAGAGGCTTGAAAAAAATAAGTAGTAATATGGATAAAATGCTTTCACTCATGTAATTTCCTCTTTGCAGTGTATAAACCCCAAATTATTCAGCTTGTAAATCTTATCCTCAATAGTAATTTACTTGAAGATAATAGATCTAAAAAGAATAGAAACGTTGGCGTAACAATGTTGTGGCGAATGCGAAAGACTAAAAGGTAAAGCTTGCCAAATTCAAGTTTCACAACGGCCCTTAAAACTGAAAACTAAATGCCATTTTTGTCCCTCAATTTTGTATTCCCATCAAAAATTGCATCCAGTAGTCAGAAATGAATTTTTATTGCAACAAACCCAACCCACGCAAAGCCATCCAACCAGTTTGTCGAAATGGATCCTACAGAACGGGAGGACTTCCTCCAAGGGCGCTGCCATTTTTACCGTACGACGCCAACAAGCCCCGAGTCACATTATCACCTGCCTTTGGAGGAATTACCCAACAACCTGGATTGACAGGATATGAAAATCTTGAAAGTCTCTGCAACCCTCCTCAGGTAAGTCTGGTGTTAATGCAATCTAAGCGCTTATCCAGAATGTCAGTCAAAGTTCTACAATCCTTTTAGCCAAGTCTAACCGAAACCGTGACCGGAGTCCGATATAGTGACATTCACCAGCAGCTCCGTCTTCAAAGACGATATCGAGGATGTTGCCCACTCCCAGAGTACGCCAAATATATGCGCCAACCTGCCGGACTAGGATTCGTTGCGACCCCGGAGCATGCGGTGCGGATGCAAATGATAAAAATGATGCGAGATGGACACGCCTGTGACGCTGGATGTACTGCGAGAGGATGCGAGCTACAAACTATGCTCAACCGAGCCGGCGATTCTTGTCCGATCAACGTACACATCTCCGCGGCACAAGTGGCATCCGCCGGAAGTACTCCGGTTATTGGCGAGCAGAAGTGCTGTGGAGGAGGAGACAAGGTGATCAAGTATATTTGCTTGGATTGGGAAGATATTTTGAAAAAATCGGTGAGATTTTGCTTTAAATTTGCTCAAGTGAGCAATGCAACATTACATGATTTCCTTTTATTCTACAGGGAATGAAAGTCAAAGTTCCAGTATGTCCACCGGCCAAAAGAAATCGATCTGTTGAGCTAATGTGAGCATTCGAACTGCTTTAAGAACGAACAAGCAGTATCCAACAAAATTCTTTGTGGCATAGTATTCCGAGAACTTTTAATATTTGTGCCAAAACATTTACATACATCTGCAAAAATAACGAGAGACAGTAAATAAATTGAACCACTTAACTTAAGTTAACCTTGTCTCCTTAACTAGTATTTAAAGGAATCTCTTTCGTAACGACTTGATTAAGACCTCTTTGCCGTCCACCAGGATTTTGATGAGTGTTTAAGTGGTATTTTAAATGAGTGCTTTGTTTAAACGCTTTTGAACAGAGATTTTACAATTTCCAAATCCGTGATTCACTGATTGATTAGTAATCGGTTTCCGGTAATTTTTGCTGACCTGCGATAAACTGACCTGTGTTGCGTGTCAAAATCCTAATCTTGCTTTATTCCCAAGAATTACAACTCCATTCATTAATTAGTCCTCGGACCAAAAGTCATTGACGTATGAATGAATTACTCAATGATGAAAGACGCTGTCGCCTAATTTAGAGTAATTATTATTATCATGAGTCACAAGAATGTTGTGCCTTATCTTTTGGGCAATTTAGAATTTTTCCAGTTTGAAGCAGCTTTTAATTATGTATGAAACAAGTTCCGTTGAAAATTTCAATAATAGTGGAAAAACAATTGCCCATCACTAGTCAATGAAAATAAATGCTGTGACATACTAGTGCGTACTAGTGCGTAACATTGGTTCAGTTGCCCAAATGAGAATTTAATGTGTCTTCGTCACACTAGTATTTCGAAATGCACAGAAAATGCCGTCCTATTGCATGACCACAGACAATTTAAAACTATTCTTTGGAATTTCCCAAAGAACGGTGATTATGTGATAATCAATCATGACTCATCTCAGGATTGTGCTATGATCGCTTGAAATCAATTTCTGAGATTGATTATAACTTTTCGAATATTAACATAAAGTATGCAAAACATATTAAAGCCGTTTCTCAAGGACGTGGTCAAAGATTCCTGGTCACCTCATTAAAACCAATTGGAGAATAAATCCGTTCCATACATATATGACCAGGATATCTTGCCAATTTATTGTAATTCAGTGCAAATTGCTCCAACTCCTATAAAATACAGGCGTACTCCCGATACCTTGTTTCGGACACATTAGCATTTCAACTGTTACATATTTTAACACATTTGCAATTAAGTCTGGTAATGATCCGTGCATATGCCTTAGCCTGTTTTACTTTCTTTTCTTATTCAGTCAAACCATGATGCAATGGAAAAAGTTATGCGAGGAAAATTTGCGACCAAGTCAAACAACAATTGGAATGGAATATTGAATGAATTTATTTCTTACCAGAAATAATGAATTAAGATTTAAGAAGGGTTAACTCATGTTGACTTAAGTCAAGAGTAATTAGCACGACAGGAGGATAATAAGGCAGTACATAGCAGATTATGAGTGTAGACTATGCATTATTATGTGGTGTGATAATTAAGTCGATTCTTCAATGGATGCCGAGATTTCATTAGCGTTTAAACGATTTGGTCATCATCTCAAGGATGTTTCGATACCTGCACGCCATGCCGTGACGCATTTTATGCTCCGACTTTTGACCACTAAATTTAACACTTCATTCAAACCTGGTCTTCAATAAGGTATTTGGTGATTGATTAGTATTCTGAATCCGGAACGCTATTAAACCGCAGTATCCAGTTTTGTGTCCAGCCAATAGTGCAATCATTTTGATCGATTCTTAACAAGATTTTTAGTATAAATGTCAAAAATTTACATTTTTCTGAAAAGTCATGATACGAAGCAGAATCATTAATTTATTCCGACATTTTAATAGAACGACTGAATTTAGAGTTCATAAACACGAATTTACTTAAAGTGTCATAATTTTAAGGTTTCAAATCCTTTTCAAACTTTAAAGAACTATCGAAATTGGTTAAAGATTTCGAATAAAGTGCGTCCGCCCAGTAATTCCTCAGTTATCAATATGGCTTGCAGTGTGCAACACTTTAAGATTTTTGTGATAACATCCATATTGATACTCATAATCATGTTACAATCCACAATTGACATTCTCTCTTTCAATCCTGGGACTAACAAAGAACATGGTAAAGCAATTTCACATTTCTATAAAAATGTGGCTTTAACACTTCAATTCTAACCAGTTTCAGCCCAACGCCCATCAGAAAACCACATCAGACTAAAAAAGCGATCACTACCCCAACCCGACAATCCTGCCCAGGAATCAGATGCCATTTCTTCTTTTTCCGATAACACATTGAATTTGCAATCAGACTCATTACTGCCCAACGATAAGCTTCTGACGGCCACTCTCGTCAAACCGTTGATGACCTCGACCCCATTTCCCACGTTGACGACAGAACGCCAAAAATCGGTGTTACCTCCACTCGCGACATTTACCCAACCAGCCTTTGCTCCTGCCCCCTCAAAAAACTATCCTCACATGACGGACTGGTCCGAGGTTCCGGAACATTTGTTTATTAAGCGATATTACACCGGAAACTTTTCCTACGTCAATGCAGACTTGTGCAGTAGGAAGAAGAATCTCACCCTCTTGATATTAATTACGTCGGCCATTGATAATTTCCAACACACGAAACAATGTCAGGCTCACATGGGGTCATTATGGGCAGAGGGACGATGTCCAGTTTGCATTTGTGATTGGTAATTTGTGGAAATAATTTTGAAGAAACTTTAGTGTAATTGAGATTTGTGACTTCTTTCAATTTAGGCGATTCCTTGCTCCCTCAGCTTAATGAGAGCGTTCAAACTGAGTTGGCCAGGGAGGTGGAACTTTATCAGGATTTCATTATCGGCAGTTTTCCAGACACTTATCGTGGACTCACTTTAAAAACTTTGCATATGTTGGACTGGTATGGAATATGAGATGATTGGATATTGGCCAACTTCCATGTATTAAGTAATAAAGATGTGGGTTAACAGGGCGTCTACTCATTGTGAGAAGGCTCGTTATCTTTTGAAAACTGATGACGATATTTTTCTTAATGTTCCGGGGATTTTAGAGTTTATTGATAAGATTAAGGTAAGTTCTTATCCGATACGTGAGATGTGAGGAGCTATTTAATAATCATTGAATGAAATGCAGGACGAGGATGAGCAACAGCCTAAAATTTATGGACATGTGTTTAGTGGACATTACCCGTAAGTAAATTATACGAATTATGTCTTTGAGATTTTCATTCCTTATCATTTACTTTGACCCTAGAAAACGGGACGAAAGCCATAAACATCATTTGAAGTACGATATTTACCCAGAAAATGTGACTTATCCCAATTTTACCTCTGGTCCAGCATACCTAATGAGTCTAGGAATTGTCCGCCCTCTATTTTATGAAGGTATCATTGTGAGAAGGCTCGTTATCTTTTGAAAACTGATGACGATATTTTTCTTAATGTTCCGGGGATTTTAGAGTTTATTGATAAGATTAAGGTAAGTTCTTATCCGATACGTGAGATGTAAGGAGCGATTTAATAATCTTTGAATGAAATACAGGACGAGGATGAGCAACAGCCTAAAATTTATGGACATGTGTTTAGTGGACATTACCCGTTAGTAAATTATACGAATTATGTCATTGAGATTTTCATTCCTTATCATTTACTTTGACCCTAGAAAACGGGACGAAAGTCACAAACACCATTTGAAGTACGATATTTACCCAGAAAATGTGACTTATCCCAATTTTACCTCTGGTCCAGCATACCTAATGAGTCTAGGAATTGTCCGCCCTCTATTTTATGAAGGTTTGGAGCTTTATATTTCCGAATGATGCCAACATTTTATGTTCACAATTTAACCAACTTTTAATTCCAGCTCTGAAGTTGCCATTCATTCCTCTGGAAGATGTACTTGTGAATGGATTTGCTGCAACGAATCTTCAAATCCCAAGAGTTGATGTGCCCGGATTTATTAATGAAATACAAAATCCAGTAGATTTAAGTGCTTGTGAATTAAATTCTGTTCTTGCCGGAATGACAGACGGAACATCGATACAAATGAGTTTTGTTTGGTATAATTTTCTAATGGGGCGTACAATTTGTATATGGAGGCATACAAGGGACAGACGCTAAGGTTTAAATCTTAATTATCCTGTTTTCTATTTTTGGTGAGATAGGTATATATTCTTGTCAAAGTGTGTAAATCTGAAAATACAACAAATATTTTGTTAAAACCTCATTCATGGCGTTTGTTGCGTTGCGGATTTAATCAATGTCCATTTGTGTCGATAACATAATCAATTCCTTTGTGCACTGCTTAATTAGTTGATATATTACTGATTTGCAGTAAAAATTTTAGAATTAGTTTCCTGTAAAGTCGCTTTAATATCTTGGAGTTATACTGGTCATTTCATTACAAGTATAGATATTGCACAGAATATGCAGTTTGTACTCACCAGTAACGACCATTTAATGGAAATTGTATTGCTTTG
>JAAXNX010000874.1:0-22161 GCA_036491905.1 Folsomia manolachei
TCAATTCAACTCTGAATTTCTTGTAATCTTTATCTTTGAAAGTGCGGTTGAAGAGGGAAAGGTGTTAGTAGGTCGATAAATCGGAAGGATTAGTAAAGAAGACACGTCAATAAGACACAATGCCTAATAAAAGTTTAATGACTCAATCCGGGTTTTCTATTGTCAGTTCTAATTTAAAAATTTGTCACAGTTCCCATCAAACCCTTTTAAGAATTTTATCCGCAGACATGACCAAAATCTTTCCCTGGTCTGGATTGAGATAAATAAATTATGCATTAACGGGAAGGTGGGATGAAGAGAAAGTGCATACTGGATGGGAATGATCCCCGATTTACTTTACATGATTTCATTGTATTTTGGTAGGAAAGGGAAAGCAGTCGAAAGGAGAAAGTCGTAACTTGTCTCAAGCAGGAAAAGAATCTACAGATTCTCTGTCAAGAAAAGAATGGCACCAATTTCCCTCCGACTTATCTGCTAGACATGACCTTTCTGATTCGAGGTTTCGCCCAGGGTGCTCACAAAGTGTGACTTTTCTCGCAGCTAGGTTTCAGACTGACTGGTTAAAAAGCTTGCAAATTCTACAAATATTCCGTATTTTTCGATATATTACATTAATTACTGGCTCTGTCGGTAATCCTCTTATAGAAAATCTGAATATGATTAGCTGATTTAATGAATTTTAGATCAAATCCTAAAAATGTGTCAGAGAAAGAGTGTAATGCGTTGGCAAGCAGTACGGAACCTGAAATCTTATTGATTCTTGAAGAGGACAAATAACAGTTTCGCCCTCGTAGAATTCCAAGAAATGGAAGTAACGCAGCACATAGCAATACAACATAACATCAGCCCCACCAGTTTTGTTGAAGCATTTTCTACTAAACTGCCACATTTCAGATAGTTCCAGCTTATTGGATTGCTGTCAGAACATTTTCTTCTTGCTCCTTTAAACCAGGATCCATCCACAGAATTCAGACAAGTTTCAAGGTTTTTCGGTTTCCATTTTGGTAATCGCTCCTTTTCCAGCTACTCAGAAATACTGTCTGGTACTCCATCCATGCCTATTCAACTACAGCCTACCTTTTGACATGTGTATATTTTCAGGCACTGAAGAAAGTTCAGTGTACCACCAACTGCCCTTCACTGCTCGAGTGTCAAGGATTCGAGTGAATGCTGGGCTTGTTTTTATCAAATATTGAATAAAAACCATTGGTATGTTCAGGAACTTTTCCCGTTCAAATGTCTTCTGGACATGCATTTTGGCGTATGTGAATTATTGTAGGATTTAATTGCACATATCCCGGTCACCGGTCACGAATGCCGGTTGATGACCGTCCCGTAAGAGGCGCTTGACTGATACAATATCAAATTTAATAGATACTGAAATGCAGATATCTGAAAAATTAAAATAACGAATGACACACAAAATGGGGCATAAGAAGCACCAAGTGCATGAGGAGTTTAGCATTTTGAATTTTGCAACATAAATGACTCACAAACATAAATTCCGGACGAAGCAAATCTGTGCATGGGAACACAAGCAGTGAAAATAGAAGTAGAAGTAATCCCATATTTTGAAGAAGCACGTGCATCTGACTGAAATGTGGAATAAAGTTGAAAACTTTGGGAAAGGACAGTTTCCTAAGCCCGACAAAATTAAGTACTTGTCCTTGGCTCTAACATTTCCTCTGAAACGAAAACGGTTTACATTTAATTTCAATTCAACTACGGAAAGAAAACACCGTCCGGCTACATTATATTCGTCCATTTTCTTTCCTCCTTTGAAGCCCACTGCCATCTGCCAAAAGTTGGAAAGGAATTGCAAATTGTAATGCAATATTATTATTGTTTTGCTATATGCGTACTTTACTCCACATCCAATAGTTCCAGTATCGTTTGCAACTGCCATAAGCTCACTATCGTGACATATTCTTAGCCTTCCAATGACACACAAAACGTAGCCCCAATCTTTTCCCACTCAACAAAATGACCGACTTAAGTCTTAAAGGATTTGGCCATGACAAACGGAACAAAACACCACATTCCTTCCAAACTGGAAATTTTGTGATGGGATGAAATAAATAAAAATTGGGAACATTTCATATTTGCATTTTCCGACAAATCAAAATTCAATCCACATCCAGGAAAAGATAACGTCCACAATTTATTTTCTGTTTACGGACGACGAACGATGGAATCGTAGAATACATGTTGCTCCACGGCAGGGCTTCGAACGTGAAGTAAAAGCAGGGAAATAATGTCCATCTCATTTTTTGTGTTCAATGTTTTCCTTGAAATGCTGTTAAGACGTTTAGACTTACGACTTACTTGGGTAAAATACATAAAATACCGTGTGTCAGGGTAGTATATTCTTCAAAACAGAAAGATTTATGGGCAAGAGTTTGAGTGTTTGGGAGGCAGTTTTATTCACTCGTGAGGAGTTAGTTTTGTCGGGTTGTTATAACTTTAAGTGTATCCTTTAGACCTGTATCTGAACATGTTTTAGTTTTTGGTTGAGTTTTTGGAATTGCTCGGAACTGGTTGGGTTTATTTAAATGGAAAATATGCCAGTTATGAAGATATTTTGTGGGAAAGTGAAAATGCAGTGGGTTGCAGGGAGAAAGTGCAAATACCACAGAGGACTGGTTCACTAAGCAAATACATGTGTTGCACACAAACCAACATGATTAAAATTCAGTTAAACGTCGGAATTAGACTGCGTTTTGATTTTATTTATTGCCTCCAGGTTGGTTAGATGTGGGCAGTGCTCCTGACGTGTAATATTCATAAAGAAACTAGGTCACCACTGCATTCTGCATGTAATGAAATATTTGCTCTGTACACCTAATAAACTAAATAACGCTGGACAAGGCTATAACTAGTTCAAAATTTTAGTGCCATTATGTCAAGTCCGTAATAAATATTTATTACATAACGTTTCGAGTGCATTTCTATCTAATTACTTGGGCATAATCAAGCTTATTTGATGAGTCGGCTTAATTTATAATCATTTCTGGCAAATAATTTTGTGATAGAATTTAAATAATAAAATATAAGCCATATGGAATATTATTATTATAAAGTTTTTGAAATGCTCACGTCAAAAAGACAGGGGCCAAAACACTAGAAATGTAGTGTCTGGCGGACTTGTAGTCTCATCAGTTTCCCAGATAAGGTGGTTTGGTTCCGTCGGGTCAGACGAGTTCAGTAGAAGAGTTGTCCATAAAACGGAAGTGTCTGTCTGTTCTGTTGGTCAGTTGGCCGGTGCGTGCTTTGTTCTTTGTTAGTTTACTTTAATGAAAGTTGACAGCCAACTGGACATGGCTAAATTTGCTACCTAAACTATAGAACATCGATATCCAACAGCTTTCACTTCAACAAAGTCACAGAGGATGAACAGTAGAAAAGCAAACATATGAGTGCAAAATTTGTAAGCTACGGCCAACCTTCTCGTTGATCTGTATTATTTGACATGTTTTATAATCGTTTATGCGCTTGGTTAACTGAAAGTTTAAAAATATCGTAATACAATTAGGCGGCATGCAGTTCATTATCACGGTACGACGTCAAGCATTTCAATAAAATGATCCAGTGTATTAAATCATTTTTGACCAACATCTATCTATAAAACCCATGAAAACCGCGTTTGCATATTTTTTGTTTGATCAGTAAAATTGAACACAACTCTCTAGCCAAGACTCAAAATGAGGTCAAATTCAAAAAACATTTAAAATATACAACGAGGAAGCAGGAATAAGGAATAGAATAATGTCCCACTATAATTCGTGCTCTTACTTTGGCTGCACTGTGGGAAAAATTGCACCTGGAAAATTCAGGTTATTCGATACAAAACTTTCGCAGTTTCAATACAATCCGAATTTATTTTATTCTCAAAGTATCAGCAAAGTATCAGCACATTTTATTCCTACTTTTTCTTTTCCTTTATTCTAAGGGAGGAATTGTAAAAGTAAAATGTGAGTCTAAGTCTATTATGTCTTCATCTGACAGAACTTCCAGACTGGACGTACTACCACTTTACACAGCACAAAGAGCAGCTGTAAAGAAAATGAATGTAAAGTTACAAAACGGAAGACAATTGGCAACGTCTTGAACTATCTGCAGAACATAACAATACGCCAACTCGACCTGTCGTACTTTTTCCCACAGCTGTCAACATTACCAACAAAGGTCCAGCGGTACTGGGAATCCAACTTTATTCCAATAATGTCTCAATTCTTTATCAAGACTTAAATCTAAACTAAACTAAATAGGTATATAAGCGTAAAGTTGTGTTATAAATTACAATAAATAAATTGTTCTGGAACCCATACAAATTCAACCCCATATCCACTTACATTTAGCAGACTAAAACTATTAATGTGGGTGTAATTCTGTTTGTTTCGATAAACAGCTTTTCCAAGAGCTAATTTGTTTCATTTTTAGCAGTAGGGTCCTGACTAAGGATGATTACCCTGTTAATTTCAAAATTCCAAACACCCCAAATATACAAACAGGCTCTCAAAGTTCATACATGTGCAAAATTACAATGAACATGTGTACTTATGGCTTTGTCTTTTTGCAAAGAAATTCCACTATTTTCTCGCCCTCATTCTTCCACCAAATGAAAGGCAGTCTGCACCGAGAAGTACCATTGAATCCGCCGGACCGGTATTATTATTATTCCGACTCTTGAAGGTGGGTGGATGCCCTTGTTTGTACAATATTAGGTATGCACAAGTACAATGTAAATGTAAATACGAGGCGTGTAGGGAGCAGAGTACAAAGGGCGTAAGAAGATGTGAGGACAAGCTTGTATTTGGTTTTGTTCCTCCCCATGGGATCCATTCCATTCTCCATGTTCTGTCTACATCAGCCTCATCCAAATCCAAGCCATAGGAAGGCGAGCTTATGCTTCACTTCCAGTCCAATCCAATGATCACACAGAGGTGCATTGTATTTGGAAACGGGTGAATTTATGAGGATACAGATGAATGGATGGATATTCTAGTCTCGGGTCGGGTTGAGTTGATCCAACCAAAAAATAAGTTGAATGCAAATTCCGATTCCAAATTCGACATCCATCCGACTACGGTGATCGGGTCAAAATTTGAATAAAAAGTAGGAAGCAAAGAAGTACAAAGTTGAGAGCCGGAGGTAGAAGAAAGGAAAACGGAACCCAATACAATACAACATTGAAATGCTAATGTGATGAAAAAGAAATACAAAGTTTTCCTTTCTTCTCCTTTTCCCTTCATTGTTCCTTACTTAACATCAAGATCAACAGGAAACTTTAAAACTTTATTCAATTGTTCAAGTCTAGGAATANTTTCTCCTCCTTTTCCCTTCATTGTTCCTTACTTAACATCAAGATCAACAGGAAACTTTAAAACTTTATTCAATTGTTCAAGTCTAGGAGTAGGTAGGCGCGGAAACTGTGACGAATTACGAGTCACTCACTCACTCACCTTTAGTGTAAATTTCATAAATCTGTGAAGCAAGGATGTTTTAAAATTTTATAAAACCAATCTCGACCCAACTCCAGTTACTGGAGTCCAGTATGTGAGTGTGATGGTTGTAAACTTAAATTGTGTTTCATCCATGAAACATTGGTTACAGAATGGAAAGACTTAAATGTAAAGAGTTGAATCTGAATCCAACCAGCTAATAAATTACAAGGAGCCGACACCACCCACCAACTACTTCTTCTTTCGCCGATAATATAATTCACGCCAGGAAGAAAGGAGCCTGTCCTGGATTAAGTAGGATGGGAAAGGAAAACTGCTACGACTAGAACCAACACTAGACTTTTGCCTCCACTGCAGATTGGGTGCATACTTCAATTTTACATTGTTTGCCCATATTTTACATCTGTTCGATACGAGGTACTTGATCAGTGAGTATTTAGTAGTTGCTAACTAGCTGAGCTGAATTGGATAAGAGAAAGGATTGGAGAAAGAAAACAATGAAAACTCTTACCCGGACAGAGAAGACTTTAGAAATCATTCATAGACTGTGTTTTGTTTTTGGATTATTTTTAAACATAAGGACCAACATGGCCAGAGCAATAACAATGAATATAAGACCAGATTATTTTGTACTGTTATATCTCCTTAATAACTTGTAGGCTTATTAATAAGTCAGCCACTTGATCCATGTGGATGCCAATGTTTTATCTTCAGTTCCTTCTTCATTTGGCAGGATTCGCCGGAAGAAATTTATTTGATAAGATGGAGAGGAATATCTCAAAAAACGCTAGATTTCTCGTTTGAATCAATTTCCTCCTTGAAAGGGGGCGGCCTCTCACGGCACCCACGCCCTTATGAATGGGGTAGATAAGAAGACATGCAATTTTTCTTATCTTCCAAACATACAAGGAAATGAATACTCGTTACATTCTCTGCACACTTTTGTCTTCCCTTGTTAACTTAATGTTTGGTTGGGATTGCATCGCAGAGTTGGTGGAGATTTTACAGTTTTTTTGCTTGGACTCGATGGAGATAGGATTATCGCGTGCAATGTGCGTGCTTGAATAATCAGTGCAGTTCCACAAACAAAATCCGAATCCATATTCAATTTGTAGTTCCGATTGCAGTCCCATTATCCTGACTTTATTATGTGATGCTTATCAGCGGCATGAATAATGTTGTGACGGAGAAGGAGCTTGGGCTACGATAAATAGTAAACTCCTTGCTGTAAGAGGATTTAATTTACTCACTGACTGACTGTTAGTGTTGGTTACAACCTTACAACTGAGCCAAGATTATTTTAAAGCATGCAATTGCGTCTTATCACGTGTCATACATGCGTACTGCGTGGCACGTGCGGTCATAACTTTCCCCATAATAATGGAGTCCATTTCAGAGCTTAAGCCGTAAATTGAATTAATTTAGAAGGATTGGAATTTATTCGTTTGCCCCAACAAGGAAATTGGTTTCTTTCTCTGATACTGGTTGGACACTACTCCTTTCCCACTATTTATAGTGGTTATCCATCCACCTCTGCAAAACCAAAGTAGTGGTTGTGGTGGTGGAAGCTCTTTTTTTCTGGGTTTGGTTGCCAGTGGTGTGTGGGTTGTGAGAAAAAGAGTCAGTGGGGCAAAAGAGTTATTTGTGAAGATACTTAAAAGATAGATGGACAGAGAGATATCTGACAACATAAATGTATGAGGAGAACACTAAGCTAACTTATACCTCTAAAACCTCTAAGCTCTGCTCATTCCATATCCACCATCCACCAAGTTTTGGATTGTTGGGAGCATTGTCAGCAGAAGAGAGAGAAAGCTTTGAAATGAGACTGGGTTATCTCATCTCCACCCAACTCTACAAATATCTCTGTTTATACACACACCAACGTATCCATGTATTTATATGGTAGTAGTAGCAGTAGTTGGGTGCAGAAGAGCAACATAAAGGAGACCAAAGTTACTGCTCACTCAAGGAGGATGGATGATGCCTACTCTGATCTACAATCCAAGCTCTTCCACATTACATTACTTACATTACTTAGAGAAGGAGCCAAATTTCTCTCCAAGTCAGAAAGGCCTTTTCTCCAAACACAATACTTCTCCTACCATAAAGAGCTATGAAGAAAGGACTCTGAACCAAAACTTATAGGGCGAGCCATCAAGGAAAACGAAACGAGAAAAAAGTAAAAAGTGGATGAAGGAGAAAACTACATGAGAACGAGAGTGAAGAGTTGCAAAGGCAAATGCTTTCCAAAAAGAGAAAGTCCGAAGAAACCAATGTCCAAAGTGGACTTTGCCTTCCTTTCTCTAAGAAGAAGAATCGCTCTCCATTTTTTGTGGTTTTCTCCTCCAAAGACCTACAGGACAGGGCAGAAGGAACTCGTGTAATACTTCTGACCCCTTGGTAGAGATGGAGTTGGTTCTTTCCATTATTAGTTCCGTATATCATCGTATCAAGATCTTCACGGTTTTAAAGTTTCTTGACTCCATCTTATAAGGATACCTTTGTAATTTTCTCTGTTCCAATTTCCCTTTTTAAGTTAGGATAGGTTCCGTTGTGTAACAGTTTTATCTTTTTCCTTGAACTAAGCTGTCGTCCACAATTGAAAGGGCTGTCTTGTTACAACAATGAGATTTGAGTCGAGGTAGTTACGCTTCATGTTGATGGTTCCTGGGGCTGGTTGGGTGGATGGCAAAGGTTTTTGGATGAATGTGAGGAATGGGTTCTGATTTTGATTGATGAGCCCCAATATTTACTTCCGAGAATTGGGCTATACCCCACACCCACAAACCTAGGTTGCAAAAAAGTGCTCAAATAAATACAGCAGCATTAATATATTGGGTTGTGGACAAAAAATGAGAGGAAAGAGAGTAGAAGGCGCTGAATTTTGCCAAAATGAAATAATGCAGAACCAGCATCATTTTGTTGGGAAGTGTACCCAAACCCAATCCAACTACTGAGAGACCCAACTCGCAATAAAATACAAGAAATTGAATAGGAATGAAATAGTTTTATTGATTTGATAAATAAAATGTGGATATTTTTTGTACAATCGCAATAATATTTATTTATGGGAAAAATATTTACATGACTTTTCTTCCTTTCTCTGCCAAGATGCCGACCACACACTCCATCATTGTTTATCTTTGTTCATCCGTCTTACATAATTGAATAGAAAATAGAATTAACTTATTGGATTAGTGGGTAATTATGTCAGTTTGAGGCTGGCTTTAAGCCATATCTTGCCCTGGTCTGTGGGAAACGTGGAGCTCAGTGGCGTACCAAATAAAGTCATTGGTGTGCTCATCAATTACCGCAACTAATTCTTTGTGACAACTCCGGTTTGGAGTCGAACTAAGAAATTTACAAACTAAATATATTTACATATCCTGTCCTTCTCTTCCATTACTGCCACCTTTCTCTTATTCTTCTTCCATTACTGCCACCTTTCTCTTATTCTTCTTCCATCTTCTAATTTGCAAATATTCCCTATTTTCCTACTTTCTACTAATCCTAAGCCCAAAATTCATTTAGGCAAAGCAATAACACAAATTATGGAATTACGAGCTCAATCCATTCATTTCCAAAAAACAATTTAAACCAAGACTTTGAAGGACGGGAGAAAAGAGAAAAGTGGAGCAAACTTTGAGAAAATTTATCAAAATAATAACTCTCATAAGACATTCCACACGAAACTGGTGCATCTTCATTTCTCCCTCGGTGTCGTTTGGAGTGGATTTAGTGAAAGGTTCATCAGCCAGAGTAGCCTGTGGTGAAGCGTGTGAAGAAAGAAATTGGCATTATACATTCTTTCCTAAATCCTAGCCCAAGAAATGAAGGCATCATCCAGTCGCCTTCTCATCCTAATATACTGAATTAAGATTAAGATTAACAATCCCATCCACCACACCAGAGCAGAGACTGGAGTCCAAGTGCAAGGAAAGAAGACAGCGCGTGTTTCCAACTCATATATTACACTTTATTATAGTCTCTTAATGTCACGGGTATAATAACTAATCACACCAACTACCACCACTCCTTCCCACTTCTTTAAATTTGGACCTTGGGATGGGTGGGTGGGAGGAAATAAGAAATCGGAATTAGCATTAGGAAGGAAGGAAGGAATATATACGGAGACTAAGTTAACTCTCTTCTTATTCTTCTGTGTTGCCCTTCTTTGCCCGATTACTCATTGTCCAGGAGTGACATCATATTTTCATTTTCATTTCATAAATTCATAAAATAAGCAGTTTTCTCTAAGCACACAAAACACCTCGCTAAATACCCTCTAAAAGTCGGAAAGAGCAAGGACGCCCACTTCAAATGAGGCACGCAGTCATTTCTAATAACAATAACTTTGTGAGTGTAATTTATTACGGGCTTACTTTACTTTACGGCCAGCCAGGAGTTGGTCGCTTGTTACGGGCGGGTCTCTGTTGAAGAAACTAAAGAAACTCTTTTAGTAAGGCGAGAGAGTTAGAAACTTGAACAGTGTCAATGAGCACATATTCTTAAATGTAGTTAGGTTTTGGTCTTGGACCCAGGCTGGACTTAAACAACTAACGTTTAGAATTCACAACGCAATGTTGAGAAAGTGGGAGCCCTGTAATTATTGTAGTTTCACGGAAAGATGAAAAAACTCTTTTGGAGAAAGTTTCCAGAACAAATGGTGAAAATTGTTGCTTTAAAATATCTAATTTTTATCAAGGGCGGAACTATTTGCTAAATTGCAACATTAGAGCTGTAAGAATGACGAAAGGAAAGCTTGGAAGGTGTGAGATAGAAAATAGAAAAGTGAGTGATGAAACCGGAAAAATATAAATTTGTCCTCCGTCTCTTCAAGGAAGCGTTTACTCATTTTTTTGGCTCTTTCCAGAATTACTAGTCGCAGTTGCTCCATTTCCTTGTTTCGGATTTCTGTGCAAACGTTAGACTCGAATATTCGAAGAAAACTTATTTTTTTGTTTGTTGGAAGTTAAAACTTTTTAAACAATTTTCGCAAATTTTATTCTCGCAATTATTATTACGCTTGGAAGAGGTCTGACAATTAGCATTGCTTCATGCCTGTTCAATTAATGAAATTGAAAATATGGTCCAACAAAAACTCTTGCGAAAGAGTTTATAAAACTTGTTGAAGCAATTCTGTTTATCAGTTCATTCGTTTGTGCTTGAATCTCTCCTAGTTCCTATCTCTTCTCAAACTCTTAACGAAGGCGAGTATGATGTAATATCAAATTTCGTTTAATGAGTTCATCCATTCAACCAAGGTGAGACGCTCATAATAGATTTCATTATTAGCAATATTCAATTTCTTCATAGATGTAAAGAGAGGCAAGAAAGAAATTCTGCGTATCACATTAGCCAAGAATCAAACCAGGTCTGAATTTAGCAAACTTATTCCAAAATGTTCCCATCGGATGCAGGGAGAGATAACTTACCACGTGACTCTTCTACCTAAACAAATCTTCACTTCCATTAATGATTTAGCTAACTAGTGCAATTACTAAAAATCATAATTCATGCAGTATGTCTTTGGAATAAGGTAGAGAAACTGCTACATTTACACAGGCATCAAGGAGAAAGCAACTCTTTTCAATAACTTCAACACCAACGCAACCAACACTCCGAGTACCACCACCACCAGCCAAACCTTTGCTTCTGGGACTTGCTTTCTTTTTTACAAGACTGTTTACTCTGCTTCTGCTGCCTGGGATCCAACCCTAAGGAAAAAAGGAAATCCAGATTTACACTCGAATCTAACAATTTCTCCCTAGAAGCTCCAGAAACTTCTCCTTTCCCCAGCCGACGGAGTAGTCTCAGTTTGAACACGGAGTCGAGTAGGCCGATCGCTCCAAGTCTGTCTCGTGGGCAATTTCATATTGCATTGCATCCAATTCAGTCAGTCAAGGTGATTTATAACACTGCATTTAATAATCGAATCCAGATTCAATTTCAATTTGACACCCAAGTCAATGTCAACCTCACTTGTTACAGTTACATAGATCTCGCTTTGAGCAAAGGATTTTGTGAAATATAAAACTCAGCAGTAGCATACATCTGGAAACTGGAGAATGTAAAAATTTTATTGCGTGGCATTTCAACATTTAACAATAGTTCTTCGGAATTGTATTACATTGTAGAAATAAATTCAGAAATTGCAACTCACCATTCCACGTCGACAAATGAACAAATATCTAAACAAACTCTCTTCATTACTGTATAACAACATAAGTAAAACGCTCTTCTTTTGAAAGGCAGGGATAAAACTGGTGTCATAGAACGTATCTTGGCATTTTATCTGAAAATTAAAATGCAGCAATAGTTCCCGTCTCATGCCGAATAATTCCATTGTTCGCGAGTTGAGACTTTTGCACTTTGACTTTCTCCAATCCAACATCCAGGCGGAACTTGGTTAATCTACGACCTCTTCTTTTTAATTACCTCACACTTTGCACTTCGCTTCCCAGTTCGCCACCAACTCCACTCCGACCAAGTAGCCAAACTCTGCTCACCAAGTTTTAACTTAACCGTTCTACTACTGGCAGTGTGTGTGACTTGAAGTTTCATCCCGTTTTAATCTCATCCGACTTCTGCTTTCTCTGGGTCTTGGGAAGACATGGTTATGTGCATGTAACCCCGCCCGTTATGTGAGTGAGAATTTTAATAGAAACTAAATGGTGGTTAGGTTCCTACATCCAGGAAAGTCTTGCAGGGCAACCAAGGAAGGAAGACAAGTAAAGCAAACCAACTAAACTAACAGTTATTCTTTCTCAAGTCCAGGCAAAAGGAGAAGAAATCTTTTAATCAATGGGACGTGTGATAGTTCCGACTCTCGTCGATCAATTTTCCCAAAACCTTTAAAAGTCATCAAAGCCCTTGATTAAATTTTTAATTAATTTTCTCTCAGCGTCCATCTCTGCAACTGCAGCAGATCCCAATCTACTCCTGGTAAAAGTGTGTAAAACAAATCACAGAACAAGTCTCTGTGTTAAAGGGTTGTCGGCTGGTTCTAGTTTATTTGCTTACTTGTGGAACAAATTGCGCTGCGGAATCGAAATCAAGAGTCACGGACAAAAATCGCAATCTAAAAATCTAAAAGGTACGTTTGTAATGCCTCTTCCCCTTTAATTGTCTTCCTGTATGTGTACTTATTTAGAACTGGAATTACGTAAGAGTCATGATGTTGCTGTGAATCAAGTCGATCCCATGAATGCTATAGGTATTGCCTATTCAACGGAGAAAAGGCGGTGGGAGAAATTAACATTTAACTCATAAAACGGTGTGTTTACCTTTGTTATAAAACTCGTTCATTCGTTGTCCCACTCCAGATTGGAGGAGGAAGGGAAAGTAAGGTAACTCTGGGTGGTAGATGAATGACTTCATTTTATGTGTGGTTCCCCTATAATTCCTCACATCAAGGAAGGATAATCTGGTTACAGTTTGAGTTCCGTGGTGCATTTAATTCATGCATAAAATACATTCGAGTATACCTGCTGCTTTGGTAGTATTTTGTACAGGTTGCAGGACTGGATAAAGAGAGAGAAGGGATGGATCTTGTATTCATTAAACTTTTCATTGATCTCGTGGTGTAGGTGTGGTTTAGATTTCGGGAACTTGTTTAGTTATCTAGTATTCTGGTTGGATTGAGTTGAGTGGAAAACGATGCGATTTTATCTAATCTCAGCTTATGCTATACTGGTTGAGTCTCAGATTGCTCAACGGATGAGTGCAAATTTAGTTCCATTTTGCAGAATTGGCAAATCTAATTCGTTATCAAAGTCGAATAGGTATTTTATGTATTTAAATTTTTTGCCAATCGAAAAATGTGGAAATAAACAGTAAAAAATACAAAAATGTGAAAATGGCAAAGGCATAAAATGTGAAGAAATGTTACTGCAAATTTCCTTTAGGCTAAATTTTTCAGTCCTCTTAGTATCACAACATTCCGTTTGAGCTAGTCGTAAACAGAACGGAGCAAGAAATCGTTGGTAATTTGCCTCAACTACATGAGAGATGCATTTAACTGATTACCTGTGCGGAGGAAAAGTTGGTCGATAAACTAATAGTGACAAAAAATACAATCAGATTACTTACTCACTTTCTCGCGTTCCAACTTTTCATTTAATCAAATTGGAGTGATCGCTTCATTTCCGAAAGAAACTAACTGATTACGCAAAGTTGTGGTGAGACTTTTTTTTAGACCCAGTTTACTTTATCGACAATGGTATGTGAATAATGTTACTTTTTCTACGTAAGCATTTATTTTCCAGGTTTGGTTTGAATTTGCTGATTTCTTAATGATCCTTTTGAAGATAATGCAAATCGGACATTCGAACGGACACATCAGTAGCAAAGTAATAAATGTAAACTGAATTGAACTACATAAATATTTGGCCCTTTCCATAAATGGAAAGAGAGCGAGAGCATAACCCATGCAATGCTGTCTGCTTTCTCCTCGCCCAAGAATCCTATCCTTCCTTGTCTTGTCTGTCTCACAAACTTTTCAACTCTTGGAGCCCTTTCTGTGATATCTCTTCAGTGAAAGTTTGAGCTGCCAAGATTGCAGATAGAACCCAAAGTAAAGTAAAGTATAGCAAATACATAAGTAACCTCAGCAGTAAGCACGGAGAAGAAGGATGGACGGGTCTTGGTTGAGTGAGAGACAAGGATTAGTTGAACACAACTCAAAGAAAACAGACACTTTGTTTGTGTACCGTGATAGTCCTTGTTTTCTTCTAGTTCTTTGCTGCATAGGGTTGATTTCAATACAAAAAGGAATTAAATTTCAAACTGTATTAAATGAAACATTGCCTAGTTGCCAGCCACCCTCGTTTTCAATCGATCGTAAAATATTTAGCTCCTAATAAATTAAAACGTTCACCCTCTCCTGTTTTCTGAGAGAATTAAATATTTTCGCCATTTCCAATAATATTAGCTGGCTCCACAAGGATTGGTAGTATAACAGGTTTCTCTGTGTGCCATTGACATTTCCTTCTTTTCATTTCCTCCCACTTTCTCTCCCAAAAAAAATAGTTTGATGTCCTGCAGAGTTTCTCTTGGTTGGGAATCCGAATCTATTTTCTCCCTCAAGGAACAACTTTCCCAACTTTGAACTCGACTGGATTTATGAAATGATATAAATAGCCAAAGTTTGTGTTCTGTTTGCTTGCGTTTGTCAATTTTAGGTTGGTGGTTTTTGGTAAGTGAAAGTGCAGCCAGTTAACTAGACGAAAGGGAAACTGACTTGTGGCAAAAAGTAGACTGACTGACGAAGAGTGAGTCAATCTCTTTCAAACTCTTGCCAGAGTCAAAGTCAACCTCATCATTCACGGCGTATCGCATCACAACATCACATCAAGCAACCAACAAAATATAATGTGAAATGTGATGTATGTCATGTCATCCCATCCATAAGCTTGCGGGCACAAATTCAAAATTTAAGTAACTCCCAGCTTCGTTATGGTTTGGTGTATGATTCGGTTATTTCTTGCAAATGAGATTCTTGCTTGAATACAAACTTGGTCTCGTTCTATGTATGGGAAAGGCAAGTCAGTCACTGAATCATATCCAGTTTCTTAAATCTTTACAGAAAAACCGCTGAGCCGAAAGTTAAACGTAGAGTGAAAAATTGGCCAAGTCTGTAGTTTTTAGATGGCAAGACGTAGAAAAAGAAAGTAGTGGTGGCAGACGGGAAGAAGAGAAATCCGGTTCTTTTAACAGACAGGATATTTAATGATTCTTTGTCGGGTTTGTGTGGAACTAGAATTATCGGTGGGCTTGACACGGTTTACTGGAGGTCCTCAATTTACAAGAAGTAAATTAATTCTGAGAATTCTAATCAGTGTCTGGCAAAAATGTGACAAGTTTATTGCGTCACGGCAAGATTCAACCACCCTGTCCTGTCCCAATCCAATCCATCCAATATGCGGAAACAACAGGGACAGGATCCAAAGTAAAAGTCAAATTCCGATTTAACCAACGTCAACTTTACCAAGAGCTAACATAAACTAAACCAAGTAGTCAGAGTTGCTTTGCATCACTGCCTTCGTCGTATAAAAATGTTGCATCAACTAAAAGAGCTTGCAGTGACCAACCACAAGAAAAATTCCGTAGCACTCGATCCGCCCTTACTTTTTTATACTTTAAAAAGAAAAGTCTCAAACTTGAAAACTTTTCTTTATAAAACTCCTTCCAGAAAACCGGTCCGGAGCAAATGGTACAAAATCCTATACAAAATAGGAACTCGGATACATGTTTACTTTTAGAATACTGCCGTCATACCCAACCATGTCCTGACTAAGGACAGACTCAAATCTGCATTCAGGCCCAAAATCAGTTTACTTGAATTGAACACGAACTAAAATAACCGAACCAAAATGGTTGTTCACAACCACCAACTGAATCTGTCCAGGCTCAGAAGACTGCTTGTTAGTGTTTTACTCGGTTGGCTGAAAAAAGACTGGTTGTCATTGCAGCTCTGACTAGATGGGACGACAGACATTGTCGTTGTAATAAGCTCAGACCTTCACTCTTTTCACTTCACTTCCACTTCTGCGACTCTACATTTACTACGTACGACAAAGTACGTAGTACTTGGTTGAATGGGAGTAGAGTGGATACAAAAGGATCATATTTTGTCAGTAAAGATTGAACGAGTGGAAACTTGAGACAAGGAGAGAAGAGAACTAAAGGCAACTGCCGGAGAATTGCGAATAAAGGTGATTCCATTTATAGTGACACAAAAAGGGAAAAGATTTAGCGTGGAATGAATTCACATCACATTTATTCTCTGGTTATGCAAGAATGATGGCAAAATGGCTGTGAGAAAGGGTGATGAAACGGAATTCCAGCCTTTTACACTCGAAATATGAGCTTAATTGTTTATACGTTGCTACCACTTGACTTTGACTTGACTTTGTTTAATTTTTCATTAATCTTTGTTTACTATCTATGTGATCAATGAGAGGTTGTTATAAAAGGGATTCGGTAACAGAGAACCTACCTCACTTTGTATCCGGTGTTTGTTTACTTTCTCTCATAAATAGTTTCGGCATATTATAAGTAGGAACACTAGTAAAGTGGTAAACTCACATTTTGAAGTAAATTCATCGACATAATTTAGCGAACATGTTTATTATGGAAAGATTAATTCATGCAAACTGAGTATTGGGTCAAGGTTATTAAAAAACTGAATAATAAGCAATGGCGTGTTACGAATTACAATAGATGCATCGCAACCAGCCAAGCCTTGTACGAAGAAAGCTTGAAGTAGTACCAGAGCTCAGTTATTCGTGGTAGTAATGGAGTTTCGTGGTTTGTCCCATTAGATCATGAAATGCAAAGTCTCGAGGTTGTCGAAGTAATTTAATTTTTGTATTTATCATCAAGTCTGCTTGGAAAATTGGTTTAGAAATATTTTGTAAGTGTAATCCTTTTTTGGCTACGTTATTATTACTACCAATGCAAAATGAAATTGCGAAACAAAAATGTTCAATATGTTGTCAAGTGTTAAACACCACAGATATAAGGTCATTTTTTGCTTGACTTTATGAACTTTCTTGTTTTTTTTGTACTTTATTTCTCCTCAATTTACTTATCATCCTCACCACAGGTTTGACATGGACTGACACGAAGCGACAAAGGCAATTCTGTCCAGCTGCGTGATGGTTGTAGTTGTGTTCACTATTTATCAGTGATGTAATGTGCACTAACATCCAAACTCATCTTGCCAAAATCCAGATACATCCATTGCTAGTCCAAAACGTAGTTAACTCGGTTTCAACAAAGGATTCGGTCAAAAAGACAATCCAGTTTAGTTGGATCCTCATCTCACTGGTGGCATTCTGCAGAAAAAAGAACCAATTTTCAACACGCTTCACTTATTTTCTGTTGTGTTCATAAAGGAAACACAAAGTTATACTTTCCTCCACGCTCTGTTCTGAGATGTCGGGTTGTTTGGTGTCGTGTCAGCGTTTCCGAGCCAAATGAAGTTAACCGAGTTGCAAAAAATAGCTCGTAAACCAAGGTTTACGACGAGAAGCAGGAACAAGAAAATAAAGAAAGTAATGCACACAGCCTGCGTATATTTACGAAATTCCTTTTCAACAATGATTTAGCTCGTGGCTCTACTTTCTATATCCTAGGAATATTGACACAATTTCAACATTTTTCTGTTAAACTTTTTCCCACCAAATAATTAATTGCACATTATTTGTCCTCCTCTGAAACTAAATTGTTGTGGGGCTCCCTCACCGTGAGCTGGAAGCCACGCTATGCTCAGTGTCTGAATTCCCATGTTTGGCCTTCCCATCCATCCGCCGGATTTGACTGACTCCACACGACGTCCCAAAGGAGATTGTCTATGTAGAACGGGTTGTAAGTGAAAGTATGCATGTACGGTGAAAGTCGGCATGACCCACCCTCGGTTCCTTCGTGTCCTGGGTGACAGTATCAGTTCAATTTCAGAGGGCAACGTGACATTCACACTGCCAATGCCACTGACTTGACTTCCTTTCCTTTGCTGCATTATCATCCATGCTCCGTTCAAGTGGAGAAAGAGAGCGGCCGGATGTGTGGGGCTGATTTGATCTGCGACCAACACTTTCTCCCGCTGGTTCCCTCATCCATCTGCTGTTATGCGTCTGCTGCCTCCGACTGGTTGGATGACACCGTTTCCAATTCCCTTGTCTGCAAATGCCACTACCATGCAAGAAACAAGGGAAACAATACCATTCGTTACGGTGGAATTATGGCTGGAGAAAGTTACATTGTTCTTGTTAACTTGGACACGTTCAGTGCTGAATTCCATTCAGTAAAAAATTGGATCCTGGTTGAGATGCAATAACCTCTACATGCCTGGCTTATGTTTAACTTCACCCACTCACTCCACTTTAGCCAGAGCAGAGAGAACCACCCACTCTCTCATCTCGGCACATCAAGAGAAAGCAGAGCGAGGGAGAGTGGGAGGCAATTTTGTTTTCCATTTTCATGTAGCACTGCAGACCACTTGTCTCGTGGATTGTTCTGCTCTTTGTCTTGGTTGGGAGAGCGTCCTTGTTCTTTTATCTGCACTCGACCCCACACTTCTACCATTTCATATTTACGGGTTAGTCAGAGTGTAAAGTGGATGGGTGAGGGTAAACAACAAAAACAACAAACTAAAATGAGAGCAATGCCAATGCTGGCTATACGACATGCTGCTGTCGGGTTTTTTCTTACCTGATTCTTGTTCTGTGATCATATCCACCGAAAAATGAGAAAGAATCTCGCAACGGGATCCATCACATTTTTTCTAAGAACTTCTGAACAAAGTGCTTATTACACACAATAAGGTTGTGCAAGAAATAAAAAAACACACCGAAAAATGAGAAAGAATCTCGCAACGGGATCCATCACATTTTTTCTAAGAACTTCTGAACAAAGTGCTTATTACACACAATAAGGTTGTGCAAGAAATAAAAAAAACCCAAGCGGAGATTCCTTTTTGTAAATATCTCAAACAAAGCCTGTTAGAAAGCGTGTAAACGAGGGTCACCAGGCTTATGTCAGCAATTCATAAAGTTATCGAATTTCAGTTTAAACATCATCTTGTGCCCTTTCTTTTAACAATTTCTGTCAATTTTATCAACGTAGACACATAAAAACCAAGAGATAACCCTCTGGAAGTATCTCTCAGAAATCAATAACTGTAATGTCAACATAAAAACCGTCTGAGATTAAATGTTGGAAAAGTAAACAAAGGATTGATATTAACGACCGTTTTCCGGAAGTGAAAGAAATTTTAGTTTCACTCCATCCCATGCTGAAAAGGAATGTTTATTGTTCCACATTTTTTCCCCGTCTAAAAACTTCCCTCTTTTCTCCCAGCGACTGGTTTGGTTGTGCGAGAGAAAATAATGAGAACAAAAGCCAGTGACAATACTGGAAAGTAGTATCAACTTCTGGAGAAAGGAAGCCAGGCTAAATCAACAGAATAAATAGAAAATGTCAACTTTCTGAGATGGCAATAACTTTAAGAAAAACTTTTGAAGGTTGATTCCTTTCCACCAACAAACCTCGGTGGGTCAACAATAGACAACTTCTTCAACACTGTTGCTGCTCCTTCTATTGATTCAGTTGGATAAATATGTCACAGTATTCATTGGTAGGTACACATACGTCAAGGGTTGTTTCATTATATACCCGAGTTTGACACATCCCTCTTATATTACGGGGCGAGATTCACTCAATTTATTTTATTTTATACACTTGACATTACAAGATGTTATGAAACACTATCCCACACTCAAATTGGGTCAAGGGGTTTTGTTCTATTTGTTGTAATTGTGCTGCTCGCGTGATTGCAGTGTACGAGTTGATGTGACACCGACACTTGTCTGTACAATGTGGAGTAATGGAGACGTATTTCTTAGAATGCAGGAACGGCATACCAACTAACTAAGAGGAACTAACAAGTTATTTTGGAGAATGAAACAAAAATTGTCTAGGGATCCTTTTTTGGGAATGTGGAGCGAATCTTCATGCCACCGGTGGGTTTGACTTGTGCTATTTTTCTGAGAACGTGCTCTCAGAATAAGACACGACAATGATGTAAAATAAAATATAATTCTAGCCGAGGAAAGAAGAAGGCTCATCCTCCTGTCAACTCATTTCCACAATTTTTCGGCACGCCATGGCCCACACATCACATCACTTGCCAATTATTACCACGAACGTTGTTAAATATTGGGATTCTTGTTGAATACATACAATAGGAAACATACTACATTCAAAATATTAAGGGCACACCAAACTTAACCTACTTTGCCGTGAGTTTATTGTTAAAACTGGATTCCGTTCCGTTTTTAAGCCTAGTCAAGGTTTGAGTGTTGGTTGTTACTACTCCTGTATGCTTATGGCTGCCATTCTCATCTAGGAATCCAGTCAGAGACACATTTCCCTTATTTATTTCTCTCAAGACGAGGTCGCCATATAAAAATTTCTTCCTGTGCGTTGGGAGGGTCGTGGCTGTCACCGTATGTCAAAAATCATGACTTAAGTTCGCTGCGCTCCCACTCCCAATTCCCCTTCATTTCATTGGACAAATCTTTTGGAATCTTTTTCCTCCTACTTGAAATTAGGATAGTAGTCGACGCAGTGCTCATGCAATGCCATATCTCGACCTGACACAGTAGTTCAGTGCAGCAGTAGTTGTGTGATGTGATCTGAATGTGATTTCCGATCCGGTGGAGTGAAATGAAGCCCAGACTGATTTTGCTTTATGACCAAATACAACGAGTCCAGACTATTCTACTCCTCCCCACTGGAGATAAACTATCACGGCACTCGACATGAACTGCACCTGCCAACACTTGTAATGTTCGTATTAACAATAACAATGAACAAAGTCTCTGCCAAAGTCGGCCACTGGGTTTGCGGATGCCTTCACTTTTTTCTGAGCCACCAGCACTTTACTTTCTCCTCCTCTTCTCATTCATCTTGGGTGTGTAATACTATTGCCAAAAAATAAAAGAAGAGTTTGCTCAAGGCTGGGCCGGAATCAACAACTACGAGTAATAACTAACAAATAACTATCCAGCACCAAACCGGGAAACTCTCAAGGCTACTTTTTTCTGGCTTGGTTTTGTTGGGTACATACTACGTAAGTTCCTTTTCCTTCCATCCATCAGTCAGTGTGGACACATGGCTTTTCCATTTGCTTTTCGGAAATCTGTGAATTTTCTTTGGATATTGGAATGATGAAAGAGTAGAGAATCTTGGGATGGGACCTTCTTGGTTTATTTTATTAGAGTAACCAAAATCCGATCAATAATGCGCGTATCTCGGGACAAAAAATGTAAGATAAAACCCAGTTCATGGGCTAGATGATGTGAATTGGCTGTGCATACAGTGTGATACAGTGTCCTTGAATTGGCACGTGTCTTGTCGCGCTTTGATTTAGTGTCTGTAATTTGATATTTTTTGTCATAAATGGTAACTACAAGGTAGATAAGGCGTTCAATCGTTACATGAAAAGGTTAGATTCATTAAGAAAGATTATTGCTTGGGTTGTATTTCGTTTTGCGACAAAATAAAAGAAACATTTTATAATTCATAAATTATTCTTCATGTAATGAATGAGTTCAGTGGAAATGTCTCTATGATAAAACGACATAGATGTTGAAGCTAATTGTAGCTCATGTGTCCATAAAACATGAATACATGCTATAAAGAAAATACATTGGAAATTTAATTATCGCATGACCTTTCTCTTTATACACGTAATGTGTAGATGAGAAAGTGACATTTATTCTCCTAATGGATCAAAAAGGTTCCGTAACTTTGCAAAAGCTTTTCACTGTGAAAAATGAAAATAATTTTTGTGTAAGAGTCAACCTTTTTTGGTTCTTTTATCCTTACTCAGAAAAAAGTGGGACATAAGACAACATAATCTCTTTGTGCTTTGCAGGATGGGCTATTTTGCTTTTTCTTTATTCTACACTCTGGATTATTTTAGAGAAAGCCTTCTCCTAATGAAAGTTGTGTTAATTGAATTTCAATCCCACTTTGCAATTTCCATTTTATTTCTTACGGGTAACATATCAAACTCAATTACAAAATCGTGCTGTAACATATAACACTGTTGGTACTAAGCAAGGCTCAAAGTGGGCGTCAGCAATGTTTCTTACCAAGGACTCTTTTCGGTGCTATTCGTTCCAGA
>JAAXNX010000875.1:0-22140 GCA_036491905.1 Folsomia manolachei
TTTTTTTTACAAAAACTCAATCATGTCAAGGGGTCTTCAATTGTTTCATTCCGAATGGTATTCCTATAGTTTAGCGAGCTTCGAATGGGATGACCAATGGACTTTCACCGCACGAAAATACACTGAAGTGAGTATTTGCATGCAGCTAATTAGCCAACTGGTACTGGTGAATGACCTAGGTGAGTAAATTGGAAATGACGTGAAACATACAACGACTAAATTGTAACAAAGGGGAATAATAATCACTTCTAGTTAAAAGTAGCGAGTCACTCTGCACATGCAATCATCAACTCAACTCTTGGATCAAATAAAATAAAACAAAGTTTTTTCCACTTCAAGTCAACTGTAATGACTGCAAAGTTAACAAACCTAAACGAAAAATACGGCGTAATTATCTTGACATTCCGAAGTTGAAATCAATTTTGCTCAGTAGAATTTGTAGTGAAAGCATGGTGCACTCATTTCCATTTCTTGAAAAATGATCAATAACTTTAACAGTGTAAACTAAACTGCACTTTCAACGGCCACCGACAACTACACTACCGACGTGGGTAATATCTTATCTGGACGGAGTGTAGTTTGTTATAAATTGCAGCTGAAAATGCTGCAGCAAAATCCTGTTTACCTTTCTCCATTCCATATTTCAACCTGACAAGGAAATAGATTTAGATTTGGTTAATTTTCCACCCAAGAAACAATCTTGAATGAATAAACGATGAAGGCTGGCTGAAACAGAGTAGGAATGCATTCATAGACGTTCACTTCCGTCTCTTATACGAAGAAAACTAGTAATAATAACGAGACTTGTGTCAAATAAAATGAAACAAGGTAGCCGACAGGAACAGTGAGCATAAGTCTAGTTGGATGGAGGACAGTCATCCGACACGAGAGTTGCAGTTGATAGAGTGGGTTATCATAAAGTGCAAAACAGTCATTGGTTTGGATGACAGCTAACACGCAACACACTTAGCAAAACAGGCCATAACTCACCTACAAACTGCAGCCAGCTCATAGATTCTCAGCCATTTTGATAACATGGCTTTGCCAGAAGAAAAGCAACAAACTAACCAACTCGAAAAGAAGTGAGGCGAACCGAGTTGTTTTCACTTTCTCAAGAAACCGAAAGCGGATGAAAATGAGCTCCAACACTGACTGCATCCATTTTCCATTGCATTGCTACTGCCACCATTTATGACATTTATTAAGGCAATAGAGCGGAAAACGGTTATTTCAACATCCATATACAGTCATCAACCTCTTCTGCCGTCCGCTGGTGTGGTCCTTAGTGCACAACCGCCACCATTTATGACATTTATTAAGGCAATAGAGCGGAAAACGGTTATTTCAACATCCATATACAGTCATCAACCTCTTCTGCCGTCCGCTGGTGTGGTCCTTAGTGCTCCATATTATCCAACTTCTAAGTACTTCATATAACACATTTTCAGATATCTATGTGGCTTGAGAGCCAATATGTGATGAGACATAAGTAGACTCAGACAAATGATGGCTTGAAAGGCGTTTATTCAGCGATTTTGAATTGAATTTGGTGAAAAGAAGAGAAAACACGTCCAACTCATTCATACCATTAATGAAACGAAATTGATTTGGTTGAAATAACACAGACTTGTCATCACCATCCGGTAATGTTCATGTCAGTCAGCTTCCGGAACTTGCCAACAAGAAAAATGAAATCCTATTAAAGCATAGTTGTCCACACATCAAAAGAATTCTGAAGTACATGCTTTGTCGTTGGAGCCTGGCTATATGTGCATTATAAAGAATCAGAAGGAAGGAACCGATTAAGTGAAAAATGGACTTAATTGCTTGCCTCCTCAAAAAAGGATTTTTCAATAGCATTAGAAATCTGATTAGAACAGAACTCAAGTTTTCTAGGAGTTTTACTCAAAGAGCACTACCACAGCTATTGAACTGTTTGTGACAGCTGATCATTGCACAAGATTACGTGATTCATTGCTATCCATTATTACATGGTAGTGTTAGTGGCATCACTTGCACAACGTGTATGTGTCTGTGGGGTCTGAGTTTGAACCTATAATGCGATTTGTTTGGTCATACAATTCCAATTCCTTGAATTTATCGTTAGGTTAGAATGAATTGGATTTGCCAACTGCCTGAATGTAAGCGTAAGACCATAACAAACAAATTTTTATTCTGTAGCGAATAAAGCTGCAATGGTTTGCAAAGGAGGTCCTAATTTGGGGATGTGTGGACAGGGTATAAAACCCAAAACTTTCAACAAAAAAGTAAAAAAAAACTGCAATGCCAGTAAGAGAACAAGCACATCCCTTAATTCGGCTTGGTTTGGTGCCCTGATCCTAATTCTTTTCTGCCATGTGCCATCAATTCCCAGAGCGCCTTGTTAACTAAGCCATTTCAATCTTTTGGCTCAAAGGGTGCAATCAATAGCTGATGTTGAGAGAAAAAATTCTAGTGAAGCGGTTGGTTGTTGTCATTAGTTGGCAGGGTGGCAATGGCTTAACGCCGATTTTCATTATGATAATATTCCTAGAAACCCAGTGTCTGGTGCACTGCAAACAAGGATCAGAATCTAATACATGCAGCAAAATGTGAGAGACACAATCTCACCAGTGTCAGCTTTTTGAAAATATTTTCAGTCGTGATATAAAATATATTATTCAGGGAAAAGGGTTTTGCTTTTGACTACGTACTGGGTTTGGAGACAGCTGTCTTTTTTTGGAAGATGACATATGACCCTAGATGATGAATCTTCCCTGATGTTGTTGCTTTTGCTGACCCGTTTCTGCCTCGAGTTATACAAATAATGTGCCAAATAAAATACGATAAGAC
The DNA here is from genome assembly GCA_036491905.1 of Folsomia manolachei. Lineage (NCBI taxonomy): Eukaryota > Metazoa > Arthropoda > Collembola > Entomobryomorpha > Isotomidae > Folsomia > Folsomia manolachei. Next base: position 2,833 of record JAAXNX010000875.1, read on the forward strand.
CTCCCAAGTAGTTGGCTATGGTATTTCTAACCAGATAACCGTACCAGAAACAATTACATCCACTTATTTCAAGTCCCTTAAGGCCCAGTTTTCTTTAAACTTTAGAAATATTTACAATGCACTGGTTAAGCAACCACATTCAAAAAATGAGTAAACTTCATTTTTGTTAAAAATATAATTGAAATATTAAGCTGAGTTTACTAACAAGACAAATATGCTAGAAACCCCACGTGTGTCGAACTGAGAGGCATTCTAAGACTAAATAAGGAAAAGTCCATTCTAATTTATAGCCATGCTTTTCTCCTGAGTTATCTTTACCTCCCATCGCCATTAAAACATGTTTCATGATCACAGGGAAACCAGACGGATTATGGTTTCATAGAATGCAACGAGATAGAAAATTCATCCTCCTTGCTTCTCTACTATTTCATGGATGTAAACTTTATTTCAGAATTTGATTGAGAATTGCATCCAGCACTTGAAAACGAAAGGATTGGATTCATTCGCATCGCTTCTTCAGATTCATTTTCATGATTTCGATTTTGACGCTGCATTAATGTTGATGATGATATCAACTGACTCACTGCCTGACATAAGTAACGATGATGGTTGAGCGAATATAAAGGAGTGCATCATTTGAATTTGAATTAAAATTGTACTTTCATCAACATCATCCAGTTGCATTTACTGAATGTATTCGTATAGTTCTGTAAAAGATACAGTGGTAATGATGCCATGTCATGGCCGTGGAAATACATGCATGGTGATGAATATCACTTCCCATCAAAATATGTCATCTCCAAATCCCGCTTCAAGCTTTGCTTTACATAATTTAGAGCATATCATATCTAGTAATTTGCTAAACTCTTGCTCACCCTCTTCCTCCAGTCACAACAACATTGCAAGCCATTCCAGTAGAATGTCATTCTACTGAGTAATAGATGAATTATTTCTGGCACGTTGTCAAGCTTCGTCCTTCTCTTAAACATGTACTTGGTTTTTTGCTCCTCGTGAGCCCTCAATCAAGTCTCCATGAATTTGAATATGAAAGGAAGAGAATGAATTTATAAATTCATGAATCGTGAGTTTATGGTTTGGAGATTTGTTNTGTCAAGCTTCGTCCTTCTCTTAAACATGTACTTGGTTTTTTGCTCCTCGTGAGCCCTCAATCAAGTCTCCATGAATTTGAATATGAAAGGAAGAGAATGAATTTATAAATTCATGAATCATGAGTTTATGGTTTGGAGATTTGTTCTCTATACAATTTACTTGTTCATGCTCTGCCTTTATCATGAATTTATTTGTATTTACGGTGTGCATGGAAGTGGCATAAATAGTGTATCAAACCCAATTCAACACAGAAAACACAACACATGGCTCCCCATTCCCATCAACAGAATCAGGATTATCATCATGGCATAAATGAACAGGAGGAAAACCTGGCTGTCAAAATCCAAATCCACCTTTATTTACACCCTTTGACTGCAAAGGGTCTTTTACACTAGTCATAATTTCATACGGCGTGACAATGGGATGGTGATCAACTGAATGCTAAATAAATTGGTGTGATATGAATGAGTTGTTGTAATAAATGCTTCATGTCCACAGGGTACTTGTATCTGAATTCGAATCCGCATCTGCCTGCTGGCACTATAATGCATTTGACCTAGCTGGGGGATCCGGTGGAAGAGTTTATAGTACAATTACAGCTGGAAACTAGCTTTGATAAAACGTTGGTTAACTTCAATGAAGTTTACAATAATGTAATGTAGATTGCTGGATTCGGATTGCACGTTTTAAAATTTATTCGAGTTTTGAACAAGCATGAAGATTGAATCGTATCCTATCGCACATCGGGGATCTGGCTGAAAGAACACAGGATACTGATTGGGGGATTCTGTCAGGGCTTGAAGGATTCCCCATTGCTTTGTTGGTAGACGTAGATGTAGTTTGTTTATGGAATTGATCCTCAACCCTCTAATTTTCAGGGAATAATAATAAAACCCATAAACTCTTTTCATTTCTCCGCAGGGTAAAACTCATCTCTGTGTTCTTTCCTCATCCCTGTCTCATCTAGGCTTTAGTGTATTTTTACATGTACTCAACCGTTGAAAATGAATTCAAATAATACACCGAATCCGTTTTTCACAATCTTGAATGAAAATGGAAATACATAACACATCACCAACATGAACCAATAACAACCTCTTCAACATAATACAACTTCTTTCTTCTCAACTTCTCATCGCCTCATCATTTTTTATTAATTCCAAAACCGACTGAAAACTTTCAGGAAATCCCTTCCTCACACTAGCTTGATTGCACCTTGACTCCGCACTATTCAAGGGCATAATTGAAAGGAAACCTCAAATGAAATTGAATTTAAATTAGTCTCGCATTCATAGCACGTCAGAAGAATGTGAAGTTCATTTCTGCGATTTAGGTATTTAGAAGATTAGGGCATTTGTGAAATCTATGTAGTTCGGTGGTACATAGGTCGGTGAGTGAGTCGGGGGTGTCATGTCAGCACTTCTTCTGTGTAAGTTTCCACTATGTTCTCAAAAAGTACATGTCGAAATTATAATGACATGCAGCACCAACTGTTAATATTCTGTACATACATATGCATGCACTGAGTGCATAAATTTACTAGTAAGGTCGGGTTAATATTAAACTACCAACCAAACTTAAAGTTCAGTTGTCTGCTTGGTAAATTATGCACAAGAGCATCAACTTCGTTCCAGGATTAGCTTGTTCAATAGGTTAAAATTTGTCGGATGCAAGTTTTAAGCCTGTATGCAAGAATAATAAGAAACTCAAAATTCCCCTTTTCAAACATCCCCCACCGTCATGACTCGCTGATTTAGTCTTATTTAAGAAAAGTGAGTTGGTCGACTCTAACCAAGTGTTGAAATTCTTGAATGAAAATGTAAGGAACAGAAACAAAGAACAATCATACGAGACTTTTATTTTATGGTTCTAAAACACGTTCATTTCTAGTTTGTTTGCACCTCAATCAAACCCTTTATCAGGTTTTATCCACCGATTTGAACGGGCATAAAATAACCAGCAATCACTATGGATGGCTGTAGATACTAGAACTCTCTGCACTACACCGTTATTAAAATCCATCTCAATGTTTACCCATTAGTGTTGAGTTAAAAGCAGTGAACTCAAAGCAAAGAGAAAACATTGTTGGACGGAGATACAAATTCAAAGTCAAATAGCAAACAAACACATCAGCTTTACTGACTTGCACTTAAATTAAACCATCTCTCACTCGTCCTTGCTCATAATCATTAATGGACTTCACAATCAAAATGTTTTCAGCAGCAGATCCAGTATCTGTATTGATGTGGAGCAACAGTGAAACTGTAAACCAAGTTTAGTCTTTGTACTCAGTCGGTATTGCCTTACACAATACCGTTTTTCGATCCATGTTTTATGCCTACTAGTCATGAATTGTGGCATAAAGTTGCAGTTGCAATGAGCCTTATCCAAAATTTATTCCCTAGTTGCATATTGTCAGCTTGGTGTTGTATTCGGCTAGATTTGGGTTTGGATGGCTGTTGAGGGCTGAGGGAAAGGAATGAGAAATGCAATGTGTAGTTTGTGCAAATAGGCATGACATGAATATGAAACCCTGAGGAGAAGGAAAGTATGTAAGGAGCCTGCCTAAGGGAGCTGTATTGTTGTGTTGGATCGTGTTACCATCCAAATACATGGTCGCACATCCACTGTAAATTGATGAATTCATATCTATCCACTCAAGTCAAAGTCAAACACCCCCAAGCCGAAACAGCCGACATCTTTAAAGTCAACAACAATAACAATAAATGACAAAAAGTTTCGATTGCACTACTGTGCTGCGTTTAGAGTATCGAGTGTAATCGATGTCTATGCCGATATTGAAACGGAATCAGATAAACTTTCAGCCCATTTCACTCAATAAACGTAATCAAGTTCATTTTCCATTTCTCTGAATATGGAATTCTTTTTATTTGTGATTGGGGGAGCAGAATACAATATTTACAAGTCTGATCTCTGATCCACTCCAACAGAATGGACGAGTCATCACGGTTACACCAAACCATTCATCCTGAAAATAAGTCCACCCCAATGTCGTCCAAACTTCCACCTATTCGCCTCATAAACAGAATCACAATGCAATATTCATTCAATTTACTCGGATGAAGATTCTCGCGTTTTCTCCGAAGTCTGGAATAGTCCCTTCCGTCAATCTGGCTTTAGTTATTTGTCAATTTATTTGTTCCGTCTAACTTCCATGTATTCCGTGAATGCACATTTTCCCCACTCAGATTTCAAGTTCATTCCACATCATTACTTTGTAATGCCATGAATAATTCAGAGCAGGCGGCCAATGACTTATTACAATTGTTGTGAAATAATGACGCCCTGGGTTTGGTGGGTCATCATCAGTTACTGGTGTAGAAGACTGAGATTACGAATGAGTGATTTCTACACGACTACGCTCTAAATGCATGCTGAGAAGGAAATGTACTATATGCACCGGTTTGGTTGGGGTGAACTTTACGGCATTCCTTTTGCAAAAGGCAGGAAATCTCGAGCAGTTGAGTCCTGTCAAGTCAATTCATGTTAAAGTGGTGGGATTTGGATGAAATAAGTGAAGTTTGAGAATGGTATTGCTTTCGTATATTGTTGCTAGCTGACTAATTCACTGACTGTTAGGATTCAAAGCAAATCAGGAGCAGATGCATCTTATCCGATTCTACATACTGCAGCCACTTACGCTCCTTAGACGACTATTTCTAAATCCAGCAAAATAATGGATGGTTCAAATAAGATGGATGCATCGCATCTTGCATCACATTTTTCACTGCAATTCAACACCAAAGATTGTTATCTGGTTTTGCTAGCCGGATCTGTTCCATTCCGTAACAGTTTTCTCATGAATGACTGCACTCTAATTTTCATTTCTACTCTATTATTTTACTCTCCTTGTGTATTTATTACAATACAAAACAATTGCAGTCTCACTCTCACTTACACCGCACTCCAGGAGGCGACAAAGCAAAGAGGAAGGAAGTAGATTAAGATTGATCTTCTTTTATCTGACAACGCTCATTTGAGTCGCTCACTCACCCACACTTCTGGAGCCCAAATTAAAATTGTTCCAAGGAGAAGTTGTTTCATGAAGAGAAGAATTTTCAATTCAATGGCTTGAAATAAAACAGATCATCATTACTTTCGGCTTATAACTAACGGAGCGTTAATCATTAGACAATGAGAGAAAAAGGAGGAAAGGAATTTGACTTGACATCCCCTTTTCCAGTTGTCAGAATAAAATAAGCCATAATAATGCCGACATAGTTTTTTTTAAACATTAGCAATGCAACAAAATGTATGAAACAATAACATTTAAATTTTGCCAACAATTAAATTTTAAAACAGTAAATCAATTTTTGCAGCTTTCATGATTATAAAAAATTGTTAAATTATTAGGCAGTATTAGGCAGTAATAGGCAGTTAGAATATTTTTTGTACTTTGAATTTTCAGTTCGTTCTGTTGAGTTCGGCATGAGCTCTTTAATGATGGTTTGGACGGAAGGACTCTACCCAAGTATTCTGTAGACTTGGCTTAAGTAGGATTTTATTTATAAAGCGATAATTCCCAATTCCCACTTTCCCTTTATACCAACAGACAGAGAAGAGCCCTATTGTCTAAGTCTATCCATAGATAATCTCCGTCCGTATTCATTTTCCTCTGCACTGAATCTCTCCCTAGCCCAATAATAAATATACAAATCCATCCCTCGGCACATATTGATATTGCAACTCAACCTAACTTACGTAATGCAATGTAACGCTTGTCTCTAGCTTTACCGACTGCATTTCATGATTTCAAGTTCATTCGAGTGAATTGCTGTAAATTAGGTTCGGTGTGGCATTCTCGATAATATACCATTGTTTGTGGCGGTGGTTGATATGGTGGTGGCAGAGTGAAGGGTGGGTTCGGCTTTGAATCTGCATAATATCAAACATTGTGGACCCCGTTGAATGGTTGAAGCTTATGATGATGGTGTCAGTTTGGATTTTGGACTGGATGAAAGGAGCGAGAACTTAAATGCTTTAAGTACTGCACTCGGTTCAATAATGTGAGTAATGATAACCTTTGAAGGGCTTGAATATGAAAACGGGAATGAGATGATGGGTTATTATTTTATTTATTTTGTGCAATCGTAATTTTGTCATAATGAGAGCCAGAGCAGGTGGGTGGTTTGGATGGGTAAATAGTTCGTTAGTTATGGTTTAGTTTGGTTGAGTAATCACGGATAGGAATTTTTTGATTGCTGTACCAATCCATGTTTGTACAATGTACGGATGAATATGAATAAAATTGATGGTTCTGTTTGATTTTGGTTGTTCAGAATTTTATGTATGTTCCTTATTGGTTTTTACAATCGCCTGGAGCTAAATAGAACATCTATATTATGGGCATACTTATTTATTACCAGTGGTTTTGGTGCAATGAGTAATATACAATCAAGGATAATCTGACACATAAACCCTTTTTCCTGTACACTAAATAATTTTATTTAATGAACAATGCGCCAGTCACTAAAAGATCCAAAACAAATCTATCGGAAACCCGAAAAATAAACTAATTGACTAATTATGAGCGAGTGAAAGCCGTGATACAGATAAAACAACGCAGTACACAATTCTGGGAGAATAATTCTGCACATCCTTCAGTGGTTCGCATCGTTCCGTAAACATGAAAAACAAATAGACTGAGCAAAACACATCTTTAATTAATGTGATTGAATCGCGAACTGATTGAAATGAGGTGAAAGCTTTTTCTAATTAATTGTCATTAACTTGACAAGGTACATTGGATCGAGATAATTAATGTTATTTTTTATCAGGTTTGTTTTCCATTGGAACCCAAAGAAGGGTGGGATACTGCCACTGCCTGAGGTAGGGAAATAAGTGAAAGCTTTCACAAATCCACTAGCTCGGTTGTGCAAATATTTAGAAACATTATGGGCGTAAGGGAAAGGAGCCAGCAAAGCAAAGCCAGACTTCTCTCTTTTTCTGATGCTCATTTTCATTTGCTTCATTTGTTTCATTATTGTTTTCGCTAATTTACGACTGCCACTGGCTGGCTTGGTTTTGGCTTTGCTTGACTTGGCGTGACTGACTGACTTGCAACGATGAGAAAAGCTCGTGCCAATTACTTTCACTCGGCAGTTGAGTCAACGTAGACAGCCCATAAAAAGGAGAAAGTTTGTTTAATTTTGACTTTATTTCCTGAAAACTCTTGGAATTCAGTAATGAAATGCGGGCTGTATAACGGATATATTGTATTGTCTATTATTATAGAGCAAACCAGTTTTGTTATTGTTTTTAATGAAACGAAAAAGTTAAAGTCGCTGTGAGAATCGAACAACAGTTTTGGTCTTTCTAGTTTGTATTTTAACTAACTCAAGTCAAACCAATCCAATTTTTATTTCAATTTGGTAAATGAATTTTTACGTACGACAAAGCTGAGCATGAGATTGTGCAATTTTTTTACACATTGTCTTTTGCAAACTGAGGTTGACAAGGTATTATTGCCACCTTCTTCTAAATCAAGCCTGCCCGCGAGCCACTCAGTTCCATTATACTTACCAAGAAAAGACTTTCTTATAAACTTATTGGAGTAGTGTTGGTGAAAACTGTCATCCATCTACAATACAAACTCACAACAATACACACTTGTGGAAAATTACATCAGCAACTTGTACTTCAACCAAGTGGTGAAAGTGGGTTGGAAGATTTGTCCATTCGCCAGTATTACATGAAAGATTTTAAGTACTTATCACCAAGTAAAGTGCCATCCTAGTCTTTTATTTTTTTTACGTAGACGACTCAACAAGAATGTTGCATGGTTTTCAGAAACTCACGGTTAAGCTAGGGTATAGGTTTATATTGTATTGAGTACTGTATAAGACTTGGGAACATTTCTACCTTTGAAAAATAAGATTATTCTCTTCTGATAACAAGTCTAATCCAATGGATAGAGAAAGGCAAGGACGGAATACAAAAGAATAAAAATAGAGTGCAACACAATGTCCAACATGTCCAAAAGAATTACAAGCCAGGGACAAGTGGCTTGACAAAAGTTGAGAGAGAAAGTGGATGAGATGAAAATCCCATCTGATTTCTTTTTTCTCCGACTTAAATAAATGAAGGGCGAAGGAGGGAGTAAAAGTAAAGCAAAGCAGAAATACCGATCGAACTGAGGTAGATTTTGTCGGAACAGTTAGTTTTACAGTTCCAATCCAACCAAGTACGTGTCGTCTGAAATTGGAGGGGCTGAACTGACGTTGATGTCGAAGTCAATGCATCTGAACAAATTGCACGAGGTTTTATTCCATTACTAGCAAAGTCGGTGTTGGGTCAAAACAGGAGCAAATATTTGAGCCACGTTGAGTAGACTAACTTCAATTTCAAAGAAAACATCAGACACAGAGGGAGAGGGAAGAATAGAGGAATAGCGAGGCTGGTTGTTGCATTCAATGGATGACATTAAACCAAACGAAAGATGACTACTTATAATATGAGTCGACGAACAGGTTGGATAAATATGAGATGACCATAAAAAGAGGCAAGATGAGTGACATGAATTTCCTGCATTTAGAATTCCTTAGACGGGCACAAAGACTAAGTCGAGAATTTGGTCTAAGATTTTCAGACTTGCCCACGCCACGGTAGTCTTCATAACCGTTTATACTTGTACAATAATTGCAAACGGCTATAAGGTCGATGCGGCTTCCGACATTTTCAGGTCACGACCTCAGGACCTCAAATAAAGACAAGAAGGAGTAATGTGAAGTCTTGAATTAACTCAGAAGAATGGATAATGATAATGATCCAGGTCTACAATTTCAAGCAAGAGTAGTCCACTAGCAGCAACCAAGGATCAAATGAGATCAAGTTTGCCCAACTATATATTTTGCACAAGAGAGACATCCAGAATGAAACCATACAATTTGGGTAAATACGGCAATTGTGGCAAAGGAGAAAAGAGACGTGATCTCATGTCAAGTCCACGGACCAGTGCAGCTCTGTGCAGCGGTTCGTAACGTGATATAGTTAAGTCAAGCAAACTGTGCATACAGTCCAGTAGGCAAGTTACCAAACGAAGGTACACTTGATACTGGTTTGACTGATCCTGCGAATCCTGCCCTAGATTCTACTAGTTTAGCTGGGAGAAGAAATCTTTTGGACAAGATGTTTTAGATCTTCGTGAGTTGACTTCTTGACTTGAAATTTGGTGTAAGGCTAAAAGAAAGGTTTGAAGAGCAAACAGTCAAAGTCGAAATCAGATCAGTGTTTCGTTATAAAGTTTCCCAGAGTAGGATGTAAGGCAGATACAGAACGAAACTATGAGAGAGACAAAGATACGAATATTACAAATGTGGACATGGGTTTTCTCCATATTACGTCGTCGACCGTCTAGGATAAGAAACGTACTGATAACAACCCCAAATAAGCCAAAGAAAAACAAAGCATTAATCAAAAACTTGGTTTAGATCACACTAATTTGTCCATATTTTATAGTCATCCTTTATTTTATATCTACTGCAGGGTGCCCAGGAATATAAATTCGTTCTAACACATTCTCACAGGGTTCTTGAATGTCTCTCCGATCCCTATCATTTCACCCCGTCTACTTCTCTTATCTGTATCTTACCCCTTTCTTTACTCCACTTTAGATTTATTGCTCTGGTTTCATTTGATATTCTTCTTGGCCTCTTGTGATATTTAACGAGGTTGAATTATGCTCGGAAACCCAATTACTTCCGCTTCTAACTCCTTTTCTTTTCTTCCGTCAACTAGTTGGATAACTGGATAACCGACCGACCAGACTATCATGTTTAGAATAACTAAAGTCCACTCTGCACTACTCCTTTCTGCTCATCTTCTAGTTCACTTGAAATGCGATATGTTCAAGAGTGTATCTTCTTTATATTGACTTCAGGCTTCTTGGTACGGTATCCTTATAGAAGTCTTTCTTTTCAGTTAACTCTTGCCCATTAACTTCTTCTAAAACCTCCAATGTTTGGTTAACTAAAAGCAGTGGAGCAAGATTAAACTGAAGGATTGAATAACATAAGTATTGCACCATAGAGAAAGTGAAGTATATCAAAATTAAGAACGAAGTACAATAATGGACATATATTTAAAATAAAGCTTGTGCTCAGTTTGCTGCAAAAGATGGCAAATTTTTACTTTAACTAATTTGAAGTTTTCTTTCTTTACTGGATAACAACATACGATAGGTTATTTTTTATATTTGTTTATAATGTCTCGATTTCTTTACTGATAACTATGCCATGGTATAATATCTGCTATAAAATTTAGCTTTGCAACCAAACCTTTGTTAAACGAATGAAGAAAGTGCAAAGGGCAAATGAATTCAGTTATTTTTCACTACGCCCATTAAACCTGATTGTGCAGTCAGTATAGAAAAGTAAATGCCCTGTTCCATTATTTTCCCTTCTTACGGTACTAAGCCAAGGCACAGTACCCCATTTGCAGTTTATTTTAAATTTTCTTTTGCCCACAGATCGCGGTAGACGTATGTATTGTATCCATATACGACTATGCAGTTAGCTTATGTACAAGTCGGAATTGAAGTGAATTGCAATTCCCTGTGAATGGCTAAGTGACTTTGGCGCATGAGAACACATTCTTTAAGCAAACAAGTGTACCAACATAAAATCAAGTTTACTTTAACCCAATATCTACTCAAGTCGTGAAGGAACATTGTAACTATCGGCTTTCATCCATTTATGTACATTGCCCCATACCATCCAAGATTAACTAAAGTTATTCAATTATCTCGTGTTCCACATCTAAATCTGAGATCGCTGGAAATCTACATTCCTTGCCCTCCATTCCATCCACCAAAGGAGCAATGCATATAACACCACATAAGACCTTTAAATTTACCCACCCCGTTCCATGCATTAACTCCAATCAACCGAATCGTTAGTTTGCTCTGCTCTTGTTTTTGCCTCCGCCAACTTCCTCCTATATCCGACCAAAGTATTTTAATGTCTTCATCTTGATGTGGGGCTGTTACACTGGATAGATTGGCCATTGGAGGTCGTGGGGTTAAGCCTGAGAAATTACAAAGTCAACAATTCTGGCATGGGAGAGTGAAGTAACTAATGTTGCATGCAGTTCTAATGTGGAATAAATGCGTTTTGGCATGAGGAAATTAGTCGTGTCGGTAGAATAGTGTCTAAATGAGAATGTGAGATGGTCCCTCTCGCCCTTGTTTAATTACACAGATGAGTGGATTCACAAGTCGATAAGAGATTGAAACAGACGCACGTACTCTTGCACTAGTTTGTTAGTGTCTTGGAATTGGATAGAATGTGCACGAAGAGTTGGAGGCAGAGACTAATTGTAATCTTATCACTTGGAGCCACTCATCCGAAACAATTCCGCCTTTCTCTGGGATTGGAAGGAAGTAAACGAAGTAACTCAATTCTACCCAGTCGTAAGTATGATACTGCAGTTAAACAATCCAAGTGTTGCGGAGGGACCCATTGCACTACAAAAACATCACGTCAATATCAATTATATCATTCATCAGTAAGGAATGACCCAAATTCTAACAATGTAACCAACTATGAGAGTAACACAAAAATGTATCAATTCAGTACAATTGAAGTCGACTATTACAGTTCAATTCAAAACAAATGTTATCAGATTTTCTTTCACATAATGATATTTGTACGTAAAGAGAAGTCACGGCTGAGTAAACGTGATGTCACTTCTAATACGCATTTTCTGGAATTTCCTTTGACAAAGTTTCTGAAGTAAAACACTTGACTGATCACTGATCGTGTAATTTTAATCAAACCGTACAAAGGAGTATGGAAATATCCAATTATAAACACTAATCTACCAAAAAATCTGACTTTTAGATTGAACCGAACCAATTAAAATGGTAATACGTTTTGTTTTTATCAGGACAGCAAAAACCTCCTAATTCTTCAAGACGAGAATAACAAAATTCAACTTAGATTTGAATCTACAACTAATTGTGCTTTTTTGTAAGCTTGCTGTCCAACTTAACAAAAAGCCTGTTGTTGTTTTTAAATTGAAAGTAGCTTACACATATAAGGGCTTCTCTCGACGGTCAAATTTAAAGCCTACTTCATCTTAAAAAACACAATTACTTGATTTTCAAGAACAGAGTAAAATTTCTTTTGTTGCGTTTTAAAGTTAGAATGTCGTAATCCTTGTACTTATTTTTAACAAGACGAAACAATCCGCCAATACTAGCAAATGGACAGAATTAAGTTGTATCAAAGTCCGGCACAAAGACTTTGTGTGGTCAACACAAAAGTGTCCTGGGAATTATGTCGAATCCTCTCTCCAGAGCTTAAACCTTGTTAAAATTGCAACACGAAGCCATATAACCTCGACACAAAAAAATAAAAAAAGCATCGAAAAACATTGGATGTTTCTCTTCTCACCATTAAAAGCAAAGCAAGTTTATTTTAAAACGGAATCCGATTTGTTTTGTGTTCGAGGTTAAACCGGGTTTGACTCTGATCAATTTTTCTCGGATATTAAGGTGGCTCCTCTGCTACTAGTGGTTGACGTTGAACCCGATTTGTAGTGAAATGCAGAAAGGAAAACCTTAAGCCTTCGAAACGGAGAGTGGAGTCAGTAAAAAGATTTTGAGCTCAACAAAGAAGCTTTTTTTCGAGCCAAGTGGAAGAAAGTATCTCGTGGAGAAAAACTCTCTGAAAGAAATTTGAGTTGAAAGGAAGCGGATGTCTGAAATTAAATAAGGCAGTAACAACGGCGGCACTTTTTCAGAATCAAATGGTGCCCTACAGATTGCGGAAATCGGTAAAAATCCCGAAATGAAATTTCTTTTTGTTCAAAGTCAATGTTTCCAGGAGTGCTTTGTACATTGCCTCAATATACGGGTGGCTTAAACAGGAATGTGTAAGGGTGAGGACAGATGCCTCCGTGTGTTTAGCATGGATCGGAGTAAAAACAAATGCCAAAATGTCATGGTCTTCAACTGCTAACTTCTAAAAAATGTAGATACAAACAATTTCCATTTACACGAGGCAGATGTAAAATAATGGGGGTTTCCTTTGAGGCCCACAGTGCTACTGGTATATTTCGAATGTCACACATTTTACTGATTGTTCGCCGTAAATACAATAGCCAAAGTTGGATAAGATAAACTTCTGTCTCATTTCATTCAATGGAATTCGTTTCGTCTACTCTGCAAAAATAAATTATGAGAATTTGCAGCTGATAAATGTGGTGCCAATAAATTACGGGTACAAACTATAATCACTGTCCCGCACTTTTGTCGTAGATTCTTAAAATATTTCCAGGAAGTAAAATAACAATTAATTAAAGGACAACAGATAGTATTTAAGTCAGGCTTTTGACATTGAGCAGATAAACACAAGAATAGTTGTCTAACTTCTTTTGTTTTATAAAAGTTTCAGTCAGGAACGACTGAGAATTTGATGGGACTCAATAATGAAATGAATGTGAGTGAAGATTAAAGTTTTTCAGTGCCAAAGAATTTTAACTGCGTGTGTGGCTTTGGGTTTGGTGTGAGGTAAAGGCAATAAATATATTTAGATTTAGTGTTCTCGTTCCTTGTTTTCAACCCAACGCCAGGCCCTGCTTGCTAACCCAATCAACAAGGAAAATAAGATAAAGACAACAAGTCACAAAGATTTGTGGAACGATTAGATGAAGTTGAAGAAAGAGATATTTTCCGGTTCCTTAAAATTTACAGCTTCGAAATAAACACAGACTTTGAAGATGATATGAAACATGCCTATTTCTTGTTTAACGCTTTTTTTATTTCCATCATGTTCTTAAGCTAGTCACCAATCAAACCCCACCCAACCTGAGAATTCAGACTTGTCCCAAAAGGCACGAAAAAAGAACTTTTTGTTTCTTTTCCTCAATTATAACCACAATCCTCGTATGAATATGGTTGAAGTTTACATTGTGGAACAAGGAAAAGTTAATTTGTTGAAAACAGAAATAAAATTTCCTTGTTCTCTTATTTTCTCTCAGTTATCTTAGCTAAATGGCCCTACCCACACCCAATCAACTAAAGAATGAGACGTCCTACCATTCTTCTACTTTCTCATCTCTCCCTTCATTACATTTTACTCACACTCGCAAAACTCGGAGTCCTGGTGTGGTGACAGCAATAGTAACGACACTGGCTGGGCAATTTCAGTCCAAGAGTGAATTTACTTTGTAAATATTTTGCATACGGCACACATCACATCTCTGCTCTTACACGGTCCTAAGTAGTTTTGGTTGGTTTTGGTGAGATAATAAAATAAACTCTACTCGGGAAAGAGTAGAGTCAAAATTCAGGGAAAGAAAACAAGTTGGTAACTTACAAAAGACTAAAATGAACCAGTGGAGTCCTGCCCACACCATTGTTTTTCTTCTCATTATCTCGTTCTTCTTTTTCTAGAGCTGGAACAGGAGGATCCTCCCAAACAAGTTACCGGGGGCGCAGTTTTTGTTGGACTCATTCATAAACACTGGCACAACAGCAAATGCATGGATGACAACACCTGCTTCTTCGGATATTTAGTAAGTAGGAAGAAAATGAAGAAATGTTGTACTCAGTTTTAGTTTGTTGTACGGAACGAGTTTCACCGGGCGTGGTGAATACGTATAATCCAGAAAATGAAGTAGTTTTATGTGTAATGGTAGTTCAGTCAGTGATACTTTACTTTTGCTGCAGACGTATGACAGGGCTCACATAGATTTGAAACTTTCTTCGCCTCAAACTCATCCCATTTGCTTCAACTTCAAGGTTGTCTAGAAGTAGGAATTTAGATTCAAATTTGATGGAGCTCAAGCTGTGTCCGTTTCCGCATATAGCGTCCGGTCGGTCTTTCTTTCTTACAGTGGCAATACGACTGGTTCTGGTAGTGAGCCTAGTTTGTCACAATGAAACTTTTCCAAAATGCGAGGCAAAATTTGTGTAAAAGATTTCCAAGCTGGATTTTGTTAGCTCTCACAATTGTAGAGATAATTCTGTATCTGTTTTGAGGAGAGAAAAGTAACGTCCAGGATGTAGAGTTTGATGGATTTTGTATTCCACGTTCCTTTGAATCTTTTAGAAGGAAACAACTAAGACGTAAACCTGGCTTGATGAAAATAGGACACAGCTTTTCCTGAGAACCTATTACTAAACAAAGGCGTTCTATCTCTCACTCTTTTATATTTTAAAGAAAACGCAACAAAGTCATCCAACCAACAACTGACCCACTTTTTCTAGTCTGTGAGTGATATTTAAGGTGGTTTAAGTGTGGTTTGCAGTTGAAAGCTTTCCTTCTACAAAAATTTTACTCTGAAGGAAGGAAGGAAAGAGTGAAAGTCGAAAATTGTCCAGAGTTGTTCTCGCCCAAAAAGAATTTGAGGTTTTCTCAGTGAAGTTCTTTCTTTTTGTTTCATCAACTACTACACAACGTGGCTGACTGTTGGTAGCGTTTCGTCGCAATTTTTAACCCTTTCACATCTACACCATTATTTTAAAGCTGCTGAGCTTCTGAGCTCGAATCCCGACACGTGGGAAGGGTTTCGTGAGGTACGTTGGCATACGCAATAATTCTCCGTCTGCCAGCTAAGGAACAAGTTTTTCTCTCTCAAAAAGAGTTAGTTCCTTTAACTGTAAACTTTAAGAGTTGAGTTTAAGCTTGAGTTGTCTGCAATTTGGCTTTCGTGCACTGTCAACGCGTCAACTTTATACCGCAACACAATCCGTCTCACTTTACGCTTAAAGTTCATCATCCACTAATGCCATGCTATTTCAGAAAAGTTTCAAAGTTTGTCAACTGCATCTATTTATCTGTCGCTACACCGGCATTGAGACTTACGGTTGTTTTTAAAAAAGAAAGAAATTCATGGCGGAAATACACTGCCAAAATTGAGACTCAGTAGTTGTATACTATGAATCAAGATTTTGCGGATGAAAGAATTAGAACTAAGGACACCAGATTACGTTTTCCTGTTCAAGATTTCTTTTTCAGACAATGTGAGTCAATTGTAGAAAATAAAAACGAAACGTGATTCTTTCTTGCAGCTGGAAAAGTATATTCCCATGTGTTTTTCGAAGACCAGCAGCAACTTTCTCCGTGCTTTACTTTATGACGCACTGTGACTTTGACCATAAATGTCAAACTTGTCAATGTCAACTTATCAAATACAATCTTGAATGAAATTAAAGTATGTTTATTTATATCTTTCTCCACGCGAAAGCAAGAATACTCCAGCCAGATATATAACCAACTTACGCCGACTCTTCTATTTCACAAAATCAAAGCACGATTCCGTCACGTCATTCAGCAATATTTATTGCACAACCAGATTTGTGATGCAACTTTTGAAATGTGGCTGTGATAGGTTTGTTGACTTTCACTTCCTGGACCTGCTTTCACACAATAATTCTTTGAAGATCGATGTTTTCACGCAGTGTGAAATGTTGATGGAAAAGCGTTTGAACTTATATGAGTGAGTATTACATTTCACAATTTGATGTCAAAATTTCAACCACCACACTTTGATCGTGTCGTGAGAAGAAGAAAGAACATCAACTCGACAGAGTCCTTGCACCGCAACGGCCTAAAATGGAATGGAGAGGGGAATAGAGAAACGGTGAGTTTTCTGTTGCTCCCAGTCCAGTTCGTTGGAAGTACTGACTTGGATGGAATTGCTTTTTTACCCCACCGATTCATGGATCTGAACCATGTTGTGTACAAGAACACAAAGGAAGGAATCTATATAAGGTCGTGAGTTGAGTTTGGTTTAGTTCACTGCTCCGTTCTCCGTTGTCACAGTTCAGTTGCGGTCAGGTATTCGGATGACATCGACGGGTGGCTTGATTGACTTTTATTTGTTAAAATCATATAGACCAAGATGATTCAATGGCGTAATAAATTTTTGGACAAACCTTATCTTAATTCATAGAAACATTGATTACGTTAGTTTACTTGATATTTTAAATTCCATCTTTGTAATGTCATTTTTTAGAAATTACAATGTATTATTTACTATACCAAATTGTTCGGAATCGAATCTTGTGGCGTAGAAAATAATAAGATTATATCATTGTTTCTAGGTATGCTACCGAAGTTAACCAGAAAAGATTATGACCGTATCGGTATTGTGATTGCAAAGTTGCCTGCAGAAAACCACAAGGTAGAATTGAGAATAGAGAAAGCAAAATTATATCAATTTGTACCTGGCACATTATTAAATTGGAGTTGAAAATTGAGAATGTCGCCGTAACCTCAATTCTGGTTATTTATTACAAAATAACCAGCGGTAGAACTGTTGCACAATGCTAGTACCTATGTATCATAGCTTAAAAATCGGCATTGATTACAATTTCCGGTATCAACTCACTGGCATCGACTGAAATGATGTCATCACAAACAGTCACAACTTGCATCAAATCAGAATAATGAGATTCCATTCATTATTTGGCTATACATGAATATTTTAAAAAGTCGCAATCTCCCCATTCATAATCTCACAGTCAACTAAAGTTCCTCGTCTCAAATCTAGTGAAACTCACATTCTCATCCAGAATGGCCCACGACTTCTCCTGGCTCTGACTCAAACTAACCCCAAAAATTCAGGAGATGGCTCCTCCTGCCCACTCTCAACTTTTCTACTAAACGCCAATGTTACCAACTTTTCAATCCCAAAATAATAGCATCAGCAACTAGTTAGCTTGGAATAAAAGGAAATCTCATGGTTTTGCTTAGCTGTCAGTCATGCCCAAATTCACATTTATTTACCGCAAAGCCTCAACTACTATAAAAATTGCAACTTTGGTTAATATTCTACTCCATAATATGCAAGTCTACATCAATTTGCTATTAACGATTAAACCCCTGCTTCACATTTGACAATGTTACAGCGACAAACTGTTTGTCACAAACATGAAGCCCACATAATAGGGAGACTAACGTATTTAATTCGAGGAAATCCTATTTTTACGGCATTGTTTTCCCTTTATTCCAACTCCATTGTCTGATTTTGAAACTTTTTTTTGATAAACAATCCCAATTCTGTTACAGAATCGGGTTGTTCAACCAAGAAAATTGCAGTTTTGCCTAATATATTGTGCAACAGCAACTAGACATGGCATGGGTTTTGGCAGTAGAGGATTGGAGTTGGAAGCTCCGACAATTTCCCCGAGTGCTCTTCGCTACTTGCTTCATTCACGAAATCCAGTCTCGGACGGATGGACCTTCAATCTCGCTCCTTTCACTCGTTCTATTGTTTGTGTCCACACACACTTAATTGGTCACAATTGGCAAATACACAAAATTAAGGAGAAAACTAGTGCAAAAACTATTGGATTGAAGTTTGAGAGCATTTAATAGCGGAGGTAAAATTGTGTTCATTTATTTTATACCACTTCGCACAATAAAAGAAGGAGAAGGAAGTTCTGAAATTGACAAATGAATGAGTGACAAGTTGACTGTAATTACTTTTGCTCTTAAATTAGAGGTGTTTTAAATTGAAGGAGTGGGGAGGAGCTTCTAGAATTTTTGGGAAGTTTGTGTAATTTATACAAGATTTCTTTAAATTTTGGCGTGCTGCAAATTGTGGAAATCATAAATTGTCGCAAGTAAGCAAGGTAAGCGATGATTATTCAAACATTGTAATAGTTGTTTAATAACTTCCATTTTAATGGAAATAGGGCTTTCAGAAATTCATTTAAATCATATGTGCTGGTTCACCGTATAGATACAATAGTTAGCCAGAAATTAAGGCTCGCTGTACGCGATATAAATGAAGCGATACGTGACTAAATGTCGGGTGAGGTATTGTATTTCATTACTTAATGGAATTATTTATTGGTTTCCTGTGTTGTGAATCATTTCCTACGCCTTATGTGATGTTTAGTTCCCGCGGCTAACACATAAACCCACTCCTGTGGTTTATTTAGTTACCTGACAGTGCTGGTTAAATAAGAGCCTGGATTTTGTACAAATTTTGTACAAAATGCTAGCACGTCAGGGCCGTACCCTACTTTCCCACCCCCAAAATTTTTTAATACGTTTTTTGCTTTTCATTGTTCTTTAGAACACATATAATGTCACACGACCCCCCAGACACACCCCCACACCCCTTGTGGGGGTGTGGTCAAAGGTCAAGAAAACTTTTTTTCTACTTTTCAACGGGGAATTCAATTTTGACAATTTTTTGACCTCTGACCACCCCCTGACC
>JAAXNX010000876.1:0-22128 GCA_036491905.1 Folsomia manolachei
GATCAATATCAAAGAATAAAAACATAACTCATTAAGAAAACAAATTACTTACTTTTTGGCTGATCTTCCTTTATTCATGATTGATTGATTATTGGTTTATTCAAGTCACGCTATTAGTATTCGAGAATCTTTTCATAATAATCGAGAATCTTTTCATAATAACCATGACGTTTTAAAAACGTTGGTTAGACTGGCACACTTGAAAAAGTATAAAAAAAACTATCTGGCTATCATTCTGATAGAATTTTCTGTCTAAAAACGAGGAATTTGGAGAATAATACAGTTTCTTTTTGGGATTAGATTGATTTTAATGAAAACTGAGTCACACGACAGAAGAACGTAGCAAACCCAAAAAATGAGCACAGTACAGACAGGCTAAAAGGCAACCAAAGGCAAACTAATTCCAATGATAGGAATCCTATCTCTCTGCACAGTTGGCATTGGTTAAATAAATAGACAAGGAGACACAGATAACTGCCTTTATTACGAACCTGACTAGTGGTGATGGTGGACTGGCAAGGCAAATGGAAATTTTTCCTAGTGCGGTACTGAAGCCTGAAGGTTTTGGACGCTCTCACAATATGGTGACCATTATATAGGGTGATGGCTGACTGGCAAATGTTTGTAACACCAAACCAACTCCTAAAGGAATAGGATAGATAGATAGATATGTTTTTTATAACAGTGGTTATTAACCAGACTACGACGTCATTCAAGGAGCGTAGCTGGGCTGAATCTCCTTCTCTAACCTTTTCAAGGATGCATAACTTGGTTGGGTTAAATAACATAAATGAGGAATTTGGATAAATTCAGAATGTTCTGGTAATGCAAGGCTGAGCTGGGTTTTTAATTGTAATATAGTCAGTTAGCATAACAATGTCTTCCTGAGAAGTGAAACAATGCCGCTTTCCAATTGTTTGTATGTTAGTGTTGCAACACTTGTAGCAATGAACTGATTATGGGTTGGTCAGATTGGCTTGGTTAAAGAATGCGGAGTAAACTTGATTTGAAATAGGGAAGGTCATCAGTTGATTGCCACAGTTAAACTACTGTTATAAATGTTAGGAAATCAGAGTTAGGTTGAACTATGATGTCAAATATACAATTATTAAGGTGTACAGGTAGTTGAAAGGGTTTAAGGAAAAATGGAAAGAAATTGGTCAACTAAACCTTATTGAGGTGAAGTATGGATGATGGACAAAACCAGATCTGACATACATTAAATATGGAACTAGTGGATTTGATTTAGTTAGGGTTTAGTTAAGTCAGGTAGTTGGCCCACCATATATTGACATGTACAAAATGGGGTTGGGTCCATGTTTTTCATGAAGGAAGAGAATATCGATCTCCTATCTGCTTCGGGACAAAATGGCTTACCATCTAAAGACTGTATTTTCCCCAGCAAAATGTATTGCCCTGCTTAAACCACAGCTTTCTTTTAAGTTGTCCTTTTACAAAAAATGAAATCAATTAATATTTCGGATTCTAAAGAACTTCAGCTAACTTTAAATGAGACAACTGCAAAAAATCGAAATTTCTAAAATACCAACTTTCTCTTAATTTTAAATCGTGAATAACGCACCTCTTGAGGGGATGAGGGGATTAAAAATATGAAAACTTTCAAATTTTGTAATTACCTTGAAATTTTGGTTGAGAAGCACCACAAGTTGGCCAGGCTTTGGTAATGGAGACGGACGGAGAAACCTTTCCCAGACTTGGGTGGGTATGGCTGGCTGGCGTTATTTCTCCAAACGTTAGTGCAGCCAGTCCAACTAAAGTAGAAAGCTGGAGAATGAAGGAATAAGGTTGGAGTGAAATTTGGGTCGAAAGTAGAAAGTAGGGTCGATAAGTTGCTGAGGCTGGGAAGAGAGATGCTTTAGTTGGAGAGTGCTTTATTGGGAATGGTGGGCCCACCCCACTCAGACTTTCTGTCGGGTGGTCCCTTATTTTTAGCCAACCCGGGTTTGGTTATGAAACGAACAACTCCGCCTTTCTGGTGGTGTATTGATTTTTTTGTCCGGAGAAAGTTTTGTCCAAACCGTTTCTTGGTTGAGGACAAAGAGAAAGTTAGTCTACCACTGTTAGAAATATTTTGGTTTGAGTAGAGTCGAGTAGATATTGCACGTGCAACTGCATAGACGCCGAGGAACTTTGATGAGATGAGAGAAGATTTATTGATGATCATACTCAGTTTTGATTTTGGGAGTTCTGGCACCTTAAATATTGAGGGTTGACAAGTTGTTTGGAATAAGATAGCTGTAAGAATGAGGTATGTAATGGTGGCTCAATAATGTACTGTCTTGTCTAATATTGCCTATAACAGTACTGTAGCAGTGTCATTTTTCATGCAAGATCTGAATTTGAAACATAAATCTCATGTTTGGTTTCAGGTTAAGGATATGGGGGAAATCATCGAAGTCCTCGGGACGCTGGAAGTGCTACCAGTTACGAAAGAGCTGCTTGAGGTAAAAATCGACAACTTTTAGAAAAAAATTATTATCTACCATTACTTTGAAATAGGACAAAATTCAATAAATGTTTTTTTTTGTAATTTACAGACCACCCGACTTGGAAAGACTGTTAACGAATTTCGAAAGCGTACGAATGATGAAAAGCTAGCAAAAGGAGCCAAGGCGTTGGTGAAGAAGTGGCGAGACGCTGTCCTTGTCTCCGAGCCGTCGCCATCCCCAGCTTCACCAGCACCCAGCCTTCTTTCCCAGTCAACAAGTGGGCAACCTTTAAACGGAAATTCGGATGGCGGTGAGCCATGTCACGTCAAAGTCGCATTTCCTTCATTCACGGAGAGTGAAGTTAATGCTGCAGATCTTGGTGCTAATATTGCTAACGATCAACCTCAAATTGTGTCCGAAAATGTGGGTCAGCTACCAAAGAGGGGCCGGAAAAAGAAGCAGACTAATGTCATTGATGGTAGGCATTAAATTTGTGGTTAACTATACCCTCTTTGAATGATAAGCTGATTCTAAAGATTATCTTGTTTCGTGTTTATAGCGGAAACGCTTCTTCATCAGCAAATTGCTCAAGCCCAACAAGAAAGCAAAATCCGGACAGTCCACCGTCTTTCAATGGAAGTCTTTGATGAAGAGCACAGCCGCCCTTCTGACTCTGGAACTGAGCATAGTCGAAAAACATATTCTCCCGTTTTCACCCGAGAACCCGTGATAAAGAGTGAAATAGTTGAAAATTATTTGCTGTCTCAGAATGAGCTTCGGACAAAAATGGAGCGTCAGTATCAAGATGCCGTGGACCGGAATGAAATACCTCTGATACCTGATGAACCATCACCTCCCCCTGAACCCGAGGGAGAAGAACTAGACACCAAAAAGAGAAAGAAAAGAAAAAAGTATTCTGTTTGGCCGGCTTTCCCCTCAGAATCCGAAATCCTCTCTCGCCTACCTCCTATTGACCCCAAGATTTTTGAAGAGCTTAAAAATTTCCAGTTCGATACTCCATCCGAGTCTGAAGAAGTGAAATCCAAAGCTGAAATTGAGACTGAGATTCCTACAACTCTGACTACTACTACCAATGAAACTACTAACTTAGAAAGTATACCTACAGAAGGTCGTATTCCAAGTAAGATTGACTGGGGTGATAGTGATGATGAAGATGACTTAACTAATTCAGTCAGTCCGGATATCGAACTCACTAAAAGTTCCACCCCTCCAATACCATCTGCCTACCAGGCCCTCTCCTCCCCGGTTCCAATGGAGATATCTTTTACCCAAGATGAAGCCATGGATGAGGAACCTTGTGCAAAGGAGATTGAGGACTCGGATGTGGATCGTCTTCATGTGGAGAAAGTTGAAAATTTAAATGGCAACTCGAATAAGGACGGTCAATTCCGGGAGTGGCATGAAGTTCTGGAAGTGGAGTCATTCAAAGGGGACCTTCTTCACATCTTGCCTTATACTGTCATCGATTTTTAATATTTATATCAGAAAGCATCAACACATACCAATTCAACTCTTATGATTAATGTACTTTACGTTGCATATTAATTTGTTTGTTTCATTAATTTTTGCCATTTACGGTGTTCTTATTTAATCATTTGTTTTAAATACGGATGAAATTGAGGTATCGATATCGCAATTAGTAAGATAACTATGAAGCAGGTTTTTCCTTTAGTTTGGTATCCTTTACAAAATTCTCATGAATGTCCACTACTCTAGGAAGTAATCGAATGGGGTTGTACATTAATTACTATGCAGTAAATCTTTAAATGGCATGTCCAGATTGTGTTCATGAGTTGTATGACAGTTGATTCTGTTCCCAGTAAAATATTATTGCAAATGAATTTACAAGCTCAATTTAAACATGATTTAAATACAAATGAAAGAAAACAGAAAACAAATAATTCTCGTTTCTTATTATTTCTAAGTCCATCCACGAAATTCTTTAAATATTTCTGATATTGAATGAATGACATGAGATTGCCTTAATTCATGTTGGATTTTTGTTTCGATTAGTTTTTATTTGTCTGCTTTTTACCTGAGGATAATTTAATGAAAAAGTCAGCTATAGTTAACCCACAGTTGCATAATGAATGACCAATTAATCCCTCGAGCATAAATCAGATTATTAATTAATCCTTAGATGCATAATAATTTGAAAAATCAACTAGAACACAAATCTCGCGTTATATTCTTGACAGGGCAGTACATTCAAGAATACTAAACTAATTCCCGATAATTTACCAAAGTACTAGACCTGCGAATAAATTGTCGACAAGCAAATATTTACGAGTATAGAGTAGGATACGGACAAAAACTATAAAACTTATAAAAAAAGTATAGCGCCATCAATTTCGGCTATCAGTATCGTATACGTTTGATGAAAACACAGAATGGCGAATCTTACATTGTATCATGTTTGCGAATAGAGTATTAAATAAGATTCATAACATTTTACAATGCCTGTACTTTAGATTCTGTCTGACTTCAAGGAGTTTACTTGGTTTAAAATTATTATGCTTACTCGTTTCATAGTTTAAACTGAATATTTTAATCTACGAAAAAAAAGTCATTATCACATCGCGCAAGAAATTCTGGCCAAGAATTGTATCCCAAAATAAAAATGTATATTTATTACTAAACTGCATTATTGACGTAAAGAAAGTAGTGGTATGAACACTAATTGTAAGTAAGATACACATCGTTATACGAGTTATCCGCGTAATAATAAAAAATAATAATAATACGAATGAAAACTAAAACGTTGTCTAATTCTTTATTAAAATGATTCACACTCATCCAATATCAGCCAGCATTTTAGTGAGGGATTTGCCAAAAGGTGTAAAACTGGGATGTCGCCCGTTTTCTAAGACATGACGAGGAATGATATTGTCAAACATGTTTATCGAGTGAACGTGAGCCATGGGTCGTAATCTGGTTGTGGACCGGAACTGCGGAAATATTACAAAAAAATAATGCAAAATCATAATTTTCAAGTGATTTTAATCTTGTATTGAATGAAAATACCGCATTTGGACCATCCCCACTTTCTCCAGAACTAGTGCTTTCTCTATCAGTGTCCCTTTTTGTCTGGCCCTTACTCGATAACATGTTATCATCCTTTCTGGCACAACAACTTCTGCAAAATGAGACGGAGCTGACAGGATTGTCTTGAAACTGCACCTTTTTCATGGCTCGTCTCAATTTCCTCGCCTTTCTCTTTGCCCAGGCTTCTTCTTTTATTGCTCGGAGATTTTGGAGCAAACTGCTTTCCTGGAGTAATCCATGGTCTTCCAGGCTGATTGTTAACTGCTCTTGTAATTGTTCTGGATCTATTTTGCCCAGGCTTCTTCTTTTATTGCTCGGAGATTTTGGAGCAAACTGCTTTCCTGGAGTAATCCATGGTCTTCCAGGCTGATTGTTAACTGCTCTTGTAATTGTTCTGGATCTGGAATTGTGCACAATTAGCGTTAAAGTTAGGATTGATAACAAACTATGGTCACATACCATCTGAGCTGTGTCGACCGGAAACTTGGTTGACCATGTCGTCCTGGTCCTCTTCTCCTTGTAAGAATAGTTCCGTAGTAATTTCTTCATTGGTAAATTCATGACTTGGACTGCTGTCACGCTTTATGCAGGACAAAATGAGACAAATCAAATAAATAATGATCTGTGGTTTGTCCAAGTTTTTTTTATTCCATACCTCGTCCAAACCATGGATAGTAAATTCAAGATGATTTGACAAAGTTGAGCTAAAATCCCTCATTTCTGTTTTGATGCGTGTTAATAATGAGTTGATAACCAAAGTCGGGATAAAACTGACATAAAAGTGACGAGTGGATGGGTATATTATGGTCACGACTTTCTCCAAAGGTGGACTAGCTGCTTTCCCAGCCAGTTCTGGATAATCCAGGCTGGATTATTGTTGACTCTCTAACTTTTCTTTTTTGTGAGTCTTTTCTTTTCTTGTGTCCAAAACTGTTGAATGCATTAGTGTGCCAGACACTTCCGCATTTTTTCATTAAGGCGGATTAAAGTAAAGTATGTAGGCAAAGAAAGCCGGAAAATGAAATTAATCTTGGAATATTACAATGGAGCCAAACATCAAATGAAAGTAGGGTAGTTATGTCTGGGAGAGAATTGGGGCCGATAATTCGATATTTTGATTCTTTCAAGCAGCAAAATAATGGCGTATCGAAAAATAATGCTTGTTGGCTTGATTAGGCAGGTGTGGGAAAGTAATTCAAGATAATCAACGGATAACACCTACTTGTAAAGTAGGAACGAGAAGTTCTCATTTTAATGTAAAGATGCCTCGTTCTTCTCAATTTCCGAAGAATTAGGCAGGTGTGGGAAAGTAATTCAAGATAATCAACGGATAACACCTACTTGTAAAGTAGGAACGAGAAGTTCTCATTTTAATGTAAAGATGCCTCGTTCTTCTCAATTTCCGAAAGAGTACATAATCAATCAAACTGTCATTGATCTATTTTTGGTTTTGCATGGCTTATGTATTTTGCATAATGCAGATACTAATAAGTTTCAAGCAATACAACTAAAAATAAAGTATACATGGCCTAATTCGGTGTTAGCATTAATTTATAGTTTTCGGAAAGCATAACAAATTACTCGCTTCATATTCGAAAATCTAACCAAGAATAATCTTCGTAGGAAATCAGCATGTGCTTGGTTTAGATTTGGCTTTGTTTTGCAAAAACTCAGGGTTTGGAAAACGGTACTGTCCAGCTACGAATACAGATTTTAGTAAGAAGTACACGCAATGCCAAAATACATACTAGGTACCCATCTGGATGACTTTCACCCACAAAGAAAATTATATGTTGTAAAACTACAAGCTTTTAGGCCACATAATTAAGTATAGGGCACGCCATGTTATTGGTACGGAACCTTTAATGTTCTATCACCCATTATCATGTCATAAAAAATGTTATAATTGAAATAACAATGTTTGCACTTTTTTATGCATCGAATCCGAAATAACCAATGCATAAGAATAGCTGTTTGTAATCGAGATCTAATTTTCTAAATTGAGGCACTGAATTGAATTGCCAAAACCTTTTATCCCGGTCTGCATTGTCCTCTAGAACTATTTTGGGCTCACAACAACAACTGCCCCTCTGCAAGGCTGGACATCAATTTAATTTCATTCATCGTATGTGGTTCAAACACAAAGGAAACTGACGGGGGTCAATCATGAATAAAACCCTGTTATCACTTATTTATTAAACGGGAATCTTACAACCTAACACGTTTCCGTAAATTATAATAATATCATCGCAACATGATGCCGTTCCTTTATACTTTTACAATGTTAACCTCGGGATTATACGTTTGGAATTACATGACTCCATTTTAAACCAAACTGAAATAAGTCCCATAAATGTACATAACGATTTTATAAAATGGTTATCGAAGGAACTGGAAAAGACGGAGTACGAAGTCAAGGGAAACTGGATTTTTTAGGAAAATTTTATAAAACTTTGCATGACAGAAATAATTTCGAGACAAAAATATTTTCGAAGCGACCACCACGTACGACCTCGAAAGCTTCACCGGTTTCAAAGTCTGTCTTCACAACTGGAACCAATACCACCGACAAAGATTGCGCCTGATTCACAAATCTGTCGACACTTTCATCTGGCCTGATGATCTCGTTTCGGGAAAAGGTCCACTGCAATTGAAGTGAAGTCAACCCGGTACACGACGACACCAAACCGGAATGAAGAAAGGTCGTCCGAGCATAGCTACTTCCACTTCCACCACTGGCAGCGATGCATCTCTTTCTAGGAAGAGCGAATCATCCGTCCCCACCAAGACTGCAACTGCTAAGGGAGATCCAGGTACTACAAGTTCAGAGTTCAAAAGAACTTATGATAAGCTGCTTATCAAGTTCTGAAAATTGCATCTTTTTCCAGTTCGATTCAGTCTCAGGAAAAAAGTCCACCCAGAAATTTCCAGTAGTGAACCAGATGTCCGTGGAAGCTTACGGGATGCTACTCCCATAAGAAGGCCGACATATACGGGCCAAGTTCCAGAAAGGGATAAGAAAAAACGTCGCCACCATCATCACGAATTCGTGAAGCAGCTCCTCCGCCTTGCGACGGATGAAGAAAGTAAATTTCGTCCGATCCGAAGACGGAAGGGAACGTTGGGCTCAAATATTTACAGGATTCGTGATGGTGGCAATATTTATAAGCTAAGGAAACTTGGTTCCACCCCCGGCGGACCGGTGGAGGAGCCGATGCAGGATCCACTGTTGTATAATAATATTAGGAAGTCCATGAGCTTCAAGACCTGGAAAAGGGACGCGCATTTGGCACTTCCATCAAATATTGGTGAGGAAAATTTCCTGGAAAAGGTGTAATTAATTGAGATGGCCACTTTTTTATAATTTTTTTAAATAATTTTTTAAATATTGTTAGGTGTTCCAGTTGAAAGCAGCGGTGACGCTCTCGAGCTGGGAGCTTCGGTTAAAGAGCAACGTAAAGCGGGTTCTACCGATAAACAAGTTTATAACTCTTTGCTTGATGTGTGTGTTCAGAATGAAGTGAAATATTTGAGTTAATTTGAATTCTTGGCATGATAAGCACTGAATTTTTATGATGCAGGACATGGAGAAAAAGTTTTCTCCAGATGGGACGGATGGCGAGAAGAGACGATCCAGTCCAATAATTAGCACGATTCGGAGAAGTTTAACGGATCTCGCTAACAATGAGGGACGTCGGAGTGAAGAGTTATCGGGAGCAATCACATTTATACGAAAATTGTAATGAGCATGATTTCATGACGTGTGAGGATGTCTTTGATTGATTTTTCGTTATTTGATAGGAATGCCATTCGAGAATTACCGGATCACATGGTGGAGAAACGGCACTATAAGGCTGAGCTACTTCAACAAGGACTGGAAGGAGTTGACCTGACGAATCGGCGTGCTTGGAGGGATATTCTGGAAATGTCCATGATTAAGGTGGAGATAAGTTTGGTGTTTTACCATTTTATCAAGAATTTTTTGGCTAATCAAAACTTACTGCCATTTCAGTTTCATAACAGAATCCGAGACAACTTCAGAATGTTCTCGCCTTGGCAAAATGATCTCCGCATGATACATGGCACATATGGATTAGGTGTCGCAACATATTTCCACTGGCTTAGGACCGTTGTTTGTATGAATATTGCGCAAACAATTTTGGTGTAAGTGTTTTCGATAAGTAATAGATAATCAATCAATCGAATTTGTTTTAAGTTTTCTTTATTTGTCTAGGATCCTTCTAATAGTAATACCTGAGCTGTGTTCGTCCACCGACTCGGACGTTATTTTGACCAGTTGTCCAACCCAGATATTGTCGGTTGAAACGTGTGCCTTAATTCCGTCCGCAAGGGAAAATCCGTCATTTACCTTCGTTGAGTTATTTACTGGACGTGGAGTTCTTAAAGAATACTTACTTGTATTATTCCGGATACAAGGACACTCTTGCTGACCCCCAATGTCCAAGCCACTCCTTGTACAAACATCCCAGTAGCATATTTTATATCACGGCGTTTCGCTTCTTCCTGACAATGTTCTCCATGTTTATCATCAATTCCGTGTTTCTTGCGGTATAAGTAAGTTTCATAGGAATATGGGCCAATTCTCTATTAATCAGGGTTACCTGGTAATTTTCAGGATTAAACAATACTATCAAACTGCCGAGTTAGAGAGCAAAATCCCAGGACTGCATAAAAAGCAGAGATTTCGTACCTTCTTTTCATCCTGGGATTTCAGCGTTATTGATCCCGAGACGGCTTTGGTTCTTCATAGAAATATTTGGAGAGGTTTTGTGGTAATATGAGAAATTTAATAATTTATGCAATCCATAAGACTGAAACTTTTCTTACTCCAAAACAGGACGCCATTGACCAAGAAACTGCCGACGCCACCGCCAAGAAACTTGTCCCGGCGGAAAGACCCTTCTTAGAGCAAAAGCTTGAAGCCATGTGGGGCTATAATACTGCAGTAATAGTTGTCCACGTCTTAATGACGACCCTTCTCATGGTGACCTACACCCTGGCAGGATATATTATGTGGTGGTCGTTAGCGTCTAGAATGATGCATAAAAAAGCAGGAAGAAGCAAAGACGCTTGTGTAAGTGAATAGAGGGACAAATTGTATGAAATTATTATAATTGATTATTGATTAACACTTTATTGGTTGAACAGAATGAATTTGCTGGTATCCCGGACGCCCTCCTGGTCCTCCCGTCGCTGGTGATGTCGGTGCTATATCTGGGCGTTGGTTTTTTCTCGGCGTTTATTGCTCAATTTGAAAGTTGGGGATCTGCAGTTAATAAAAACTTTGCTTTTATTATTCGGTGGGTGGAAATTAAACATTTAAAAAATGAATGAATCATAAATGTCTTGAAACACACGTATTCCTGACAGGGTTGGGATTTATTACTGTATGACCATCGGAGTGGTGTATGGCTACTTTATGTATCAAGCGAAGGAGTCCATTAAAGGCTTATTGTGCTATGAAGACTTTTTCGGACATGGTATGGTAGCCAATTTTTAATTTGGGATGGGATAAGCCATCCAAGATAACAACTGAGTGTGCCTATTTTGTCTTAGAAATCTATCGTCTCATTGTGCTTCAAGGATTTATATATATTACTGTGACATTTATTGCGTACAACATTTATTCCCTGATAACTAGGTAATGCTTTAATTTCGCTTAATTAAATGTAATATAATGGACATTAACTAATGGTTTGACTTCTCAGGTGGAAGTCTGGATTGAAGAAGCCACAATTTGATCCAGTGAATTACACCCTTCGAGCCTTCTACCTGCACACGATATCTGGCATCGGATTCTTTTATTGTCCCCTTGTCAGTCTTTTAATTCTTGTACGACAGATAATCACGTTTTATCACCACAAGGTAGGTGAGCCACCGCAGGTGGCCAAAGTGCTTATTTGCAATTCCATGCAATTTACCAGAATTCTCATTCCCGTTTCAGCGGATGTTAAAGCACTTTTATCGCTTATCCACTCACATCATTCAATCTTCTGATGTTTATCCTCCATTCCTGTTGGCTTATCTGCTGTCCTATTTAGCCACCACCGCCATGAATCTTGCATTATTCGAGTAAGTACGAGAGTCAAGATTTTTCAAAATAATATTCATGAAAATCCTAATCCTGTATTTTCTAGGTTCCACCCATCAACGGTTTGTGGACCCTTCAGCCAATACAACGAAGCTCTGCAAATCGCTACTTCAACAACAGACTATGCTCATTACTACCAAATGTTTGTTGATGGACTGGCGAATTCGAATCATGTCTTTATCCGAGCACTAGTCAGCCCCGGATTTGCTTTTGTCTTTATTGTTTTCTTGCTGTGGGTATTTTTATGGGTAACTGGTTTTGATTTGGAGTTACAACGGTGTCAATCTTTTCCATCCTTATTTAGGGCAGTAGTCTACACCCTGCGTTGGTGGGGCCAAGGGTATCTCGTAACAATCGAGGAGTTCTATCACTTACTCCGGGTGGAAAGAAAAGACCGAGATTTCCTTCTCGAAGCAATTTATCACTTTGCCAAGAGAACCTCTAAAGAGCAAGAAATGGCTGCGAGGATAGATGGAAAATGGGCGGAAGTGGACGAAGGAGGGAATCCTTACAAAGAGGAAACAATGGTGGAAGGAATCTTTAAACATCGCCGAGGAACTTTGGCTACTTTGATTGATCTCGCACCGTTACAGAGAGAGTCTGGGGTGGCTTTAGTGACAGAGAGTGCAAAAGACAAATTACCCGAAGCTCATGGTATATAATCCACAATTAACTAATTTATGTTGGTATTAATAGTTTTGGTAATAATGTGTTCTTGTTACAGGAACGATAGGGAACCAAATAAAAGAGGAATTCGATTGGCTCCCATCCCAATGGCGTCGAAGGGGGAGAAGACCCGGGATAGTTCCGGAAGGTGTAATTACGTACAAGGAAGTATCCAATTTCCAACAGATATATCGTCAAGCTCTTACGAGAGGGATGGATGTAAAGGAAGTTGATAGCAATGCATCAGCAATTATTAAGACTCATGAAACTAAATCTGACCAAGTTAAATCTAAGAATAAAAAAGCGTAGAGCAATTTTATATTTTGGTGCAAGCTCATTTTGTAGTCATTTGTGTCCTGGCCGACCTTTGCTTATCCTTCGACTGCGTTTCCTTGTGAGTTATCTTTAATTGACTTCAATGGCCTTGATTATTGGATTATTGATGTTTTCTTATCGAGCTTCATTCTTCTTTTTGCGTCAATTTTATTATCACTTGAGTTTGAGCAAGTCAAATAATTTGTCCTACATCAATCTGCGTGCAAAATGGTTTTCAATAGTTCCAAGACAAAGTCCAAGGGACCAGGAAAAGGTCCTGGAAAGGGTAAGCGTCCACCTCCCGTAAATCGGGATATGAAGCCCAAACTTTCCTGTGAAATATCCTACAAACTACACCGTGAATTTCGTGAAGCACGCTGGCTGATGATGGCCCTTGGCAAATTCCCATTTAAAACTAAGAAATTGGTATGAAAATGAGAGACACAATTGAAATTGAGACATCCAATTTCTTACATTAATTATCCTATTTTGATGTCTTTTTAAATAGTATGATGGCACCTACGGCTACAAACCTGTGCCCTTCTATTACCCACAAGCCCTTTGGTTCTACTTTACCACAATTCTTTCAGTCATCATTTGTTTTGGGATTCTGGCAGGAATTTTCCGAACCTATCTCCTACGATTGAAAGCGGACAATGTTTGGATTGATAGGTAAAAATAATATCTTATTGAAAAATGACATTTCCTAATATTTTCCTCCAATTTTATTGATATTAGATGCAAGCAAACTTGGGAAACAACCATGTTCACGAGACACTTTGATGTGATTATATTCTTCCTAACGTTCGTGTTCAGCAGTGCCTTTTCTGGGGTACACATTTGGGTGAATAAAGCAGAAATCCTGCATTTCATGAACTATTGGAGCAACATGATGGAAAAGATTCAAATCGATTGTACCCGAGGTCTTCGTTGGAGATCAGTTTTTATTTATGGGGCTGCCCTCGTCACTACGGTGCTAGTCGTGATTCTCTACTGCACCGAGAAATTGCTGCCGTTTGAGGAAACTGCGGGGTTTATTACGCAATCATGTCTTTTCCATGTGAGGGACTTGTACACATATGGATCAAAGAGTGGGGTGTTGACCGTGCTAAAGTATATGAATCAGGCAGACCTTTGTTGGGAGTGTAAGGATTGTTCGGGGAGTAAAATTGGGAATGAAACGTTTTGCATGGAGAAATGTTGGAATGTCTATAACCGGCCGTCCCATGAGTATGAGGCTATGAAGGCGGTCAGTTCTATAGTCTTGGTGAGTAAAAGGAGTATGAAGGAATTAAGTGATTTCTTAGGAATGTCTAAAATTATGAAATGGTTAATAGTGGTACTGCTTTCTAAGCTCTTTGGGGTTCCATGTGCTCTTCATGTTTTTCTGTCGGTCACTTATTAATACGTCGGAAACTTGGAATGCTCGCTTTTCTGTGGCGGTGTCGAACGGTATGAGTGAATTAGTAAAAAATCAAGGTTTGGTCACAAAGTTAGATATCTGTATAAACCTTAGATCGCAGCGAAGATGAGACTAACGAGATACGTAGGTAAGTTGGTAACATGTCTTCTTTTTAAAATAGTTGCTACTATATATTGATTTGCAGGAGGATTGGCATGATTCCATTAGCTAAGGATTTTGGATTAATTACGGAGCTATACCAAATGGTGGAAGAGATATTCGGTGGGTCCATGTCAAGGAATTAGATTATATAAATCACAAGACTGTCTAATTAATGATTAAATAATTTCCATTTTCTAATGACAGGCCTAAATCTAGCGTGTTTCTATTTGATGATGGTACGTTCTCATTGTATTTACTTTCAATTTCATGAAATTGACTACATTTATACGTTTTGCCAATTGAAGATGATCTGCATAATAACAGACCTCTACTATTTTGCTTTATCCACGGCCCAGAAAACATGTTCTGAATGGATTTATGAGAATATAAACATAGACAGTGTTGGACTAAGCGAGCATATGTGCGAGAATTGGGGGGCAGTTGTTCAGAATACTCATTTTGACAAAAGAGCGTCTTTTGAAGATCCATGCCGTGATTATGCGGGATTTAGAAAACAACAAAATATTCTGTGTGGGATCCTTTTCCTATTGATAATGTCCATATTCATGTCCACAATTTGGGAAGGACATCATGCCGTGAATCAGGTAGGATGCAGATAACTGGTGAATTGAAATGGTACTAAATCGAGTTGTTCATATTATTTCATAGGGATTGTTGGGGTTTAGAAGATTACGAAAGTATAACTACATGGGGACCAAGAACAAGGATGAAGAGTACTTTGTGCACACGGTAAAACTCTAGACTAATTCAGAGAGGACATTGTCGTTAAGACAAGCTAATGGTAAAATTTAAAACTTTAGGTAAAACTGGTCTACTTGGGCCCTTGTGCGATACACATCAGCTCTGGGAGTTATTTCATTGTGCGACGAAAGCTCTTTATAATAGTAAGAGTCAAATTAATGTCTAAATTAATGTCTAAAAATTAATCTATATAATTCTGTCACAGGTATTTGCTGCAGTGTTCGTATATCTAATGATGCTCATTGGCTTTCGTCCAGGACAAATACGACCATCATCAACTTGTAGGATAAAAAATTGGAAAAGCGATGGAACAAAATTCGTTTTCCAGTATCCCCGCATTACTGCGTATGGTTAAAAATTGTAAAGCAATGTCTTCCTTGGATGTAATTAGAAATTTTACTAGTCTGGTGTATATTTAGTTATAAAACTGTCTAGTCTATAATAAAATACTAGGAAATTAAATTAAACTCTCACATGTGGGATCAGTTGCAAGGGGAAGTTGCTTGATTGAAATTGAAATGGAGGGACGGGAGCTTTTGTTCCAAAAATTCCCCTGAGTACGTCTCTCGCCGACATTTCTTGAGCAATGTCCAATGTTTCGCCAATACCTGTGGAAAAATAAAGAATTATGTTGAAAATTACAATTCATTTCTCTGTATTAGTTTACTAAATTCAGGAAATATACACACCTGTTCCCAACAGAACCTTGTTTTCGTCGTATATCCCAACCACAAAAACGGATAGTAGCGTATTTCGACCAGCTTCACGAAGCAGTCTGGGTTCCAATGACTTCCCATGGGGTCGCATAATATCCAGGAGCATATGCCATGGTTTAGGAATATCCCAAAAGTCGTGTAGGTCCTTTCCACATAAATGACTTGCAATAAAATCGACTACAAACTTTTCTACTTTATCCACGCCCGATGACTGTTCCAGAGCACCAACAATGGCTTCCAGTGCCACTGACAAAGTTTCCTCAGAGGGTGGGTATTCCTTTATTAATGGAGAGTTATAAAATCAATTCCTAATTCTCAAAGGATGTACAAAGAACAAAAAATTCAATAATGTCTTACAGGGCACTGAATCAACTCTTTCGTTCCAAGGAGGGAAGACATGTTTCCCAAAATTGGTGGACTCATGAGACGTTGAATTACGGACCTATTTTAAATTAATACAAATTAGTCAGTCAACAATAATCGTTACATAACTATAATCGTGTTTCTGCAATTACTCTATTCCTTCCTTTGGCAGTCTGGGGAATTCTTTTTGTAAAAATGAAGTCAGTGTTTGTTCTATCAGCGCTCTTCCCCTCGTGGCTAGACTGCTGTTATCCACTAATTGAATTGAGGACGTGTCCAGACCCAGTTCTTCTTGTCGTCGTCTCTCCGTATGAACGTAGGATTGGTCGATGAAAGCCTGTGTTAACAGCGACTCGTCAAAATCTTCGCCCAGCCTCTTTCCAAAAGCGTATATCTCTGCTCGGTAGTTCCTACAATGTCAACAATTATTGCTGTTAATAATAGTCAATGGTTATATCACTTATCAGGCATCGGATCATTTTTACTAGAAGCTTATCTTTATCTTACCAATCACTAAATCCGCTGCGTCGCTGGGGTTTAGCTCGCTCAGGAAACTTCTCATGCTCGACTATCCTCCTTCGTCGGAGGACATAGCGCACGGGACGGACCCAACCTTGAATCTGGCGTATTTGACTGTGTCCTATTAAGATAAGAACGAAATCATTTAATTACTACAAGTATTCGTTAATTGAATCTACTACTGGGCTCCTAATCTTACCGAATTTGAGAAGATGTCCGTGTTCCGAACAAGACGCCAGTAACCTCAGGGTACGACTCATGGCAAGTCTTATCAATGATAAGCTCTTAATAGAATTACTGAGTGAAAGTATAAATATTAAATTCAATACAAATCCTCGTGCAGCCGGTTTTCTCTGGGATTCCTGCTCACTGGGGCAAAATAACATTGCCACTGGTGAAAGTAGAGAAAGTCATTTTTTGCTCTAATTCCTGCTTTCTCTCGTTCTAAATGAAGTAAGAGACAAATTAAGTGAAAAATGTGTTTGTAACAATCTTTATTAGAGACGAGACAACCGTCTGACAATTACAGAATAGCTGAATTTTGGGTCAAGAATGATATTTTAAGTAAATCTTGGCCCCTTGGCAGTCCCTCAGTATCAATAGTTTCTGAGAGAAGGTTGGTTAATTACAAGGAAATGTATTAGGTGGCATTTAAGAATTTAAGCGTGATCTTAAATTCTGAAATGTCAAGAAATACATTTTATGTGGCCTCAAATCTTTTGGGAGAAAGTATTCATATTGAGGGACTGCCAGGAGGTGAGGATTTACTATGAAAGGCTAATGGGACACAGATTGTAATTAGTTATCTAACATTAGTTATCTAACTCATTCATGGCAAAGCAGCTTTGACCGCTTATTTGGATGAAAATTGCAAGAAAATTGCAAAAATCAGGAATCGAGTTAAATTAGTGGATATAGCTTAAAATAGGTGAACAGTTTGCATGCAGATGCTAAGGTGTCTTCTGCAGATATTTGGATATTTGTTAAGTCTTTCCTGGAATTCTTGAAGTTGACGATGACCAGCTTGGTTAACAAGGAATTACATCAAAGTGTCCGAAGTCCTGGGTGGATACGCGAGATTGTCATCCAATAAATTTTCATTGGTCATTATAAAAAATGTCCAAATAACCAAAGGTCCTATAAATAAATTTTAACTTGTACCACACAATTTATGAAAGTAACATCAAAATAGAAATAAACTTACCAGAAAATCTTATAAGCTAGAACATATAAACAATATTATGCAAAAAAAACGATTTTTACGGGACTTTGTTACAAAGAGTTTTTTAGTAAAGTGACAAACAAATCGATACAAAGCCCGGAACTGATAAAGACTAAAGATTTATTGACATTTAGTTGGTGCTGTCGTTATCATTTTCTAAGTGTACATTGTACAACATTCGACTCATTCTTATTTGCTCGAAACAAATTGAGGAAATAGATAAGAATGAGTATGCTGGGAGCTCCAGTTCAAAGTGGAATTAAAACAAAACTGATTTCCGGTATTTCTAGCATTTCATCTGAGATTCTGTCATTCTGCCAATTCCATGTCATTGTGCTCGTCGTCGTCCGCTCCACATGCAAAATTTCATGAAATGCAAAAAATTGAAGCCAGAGCACTATGGCGATACATTCAGGTGGGTCGTCGCCGTTGGCGATTCGACGACAGCAGAAAGCCAAAAGTACAAAATTCAATTCGACCTTCAAAATTTCGACATAAACTCAACAACACCCAAAATAAATTACAAATTCTAGTTTAATCAAATTCCATCAGAATGGACAGCTTTGGTCAGTTCTTCTCATCCCTGCCCGACGGTCCACCTTGCTTCGTCATTCACGACATTAATGCAAACGAGGTCAACTCCTCAGAATCTGGAAACTCCTCCATGAATCCAAGACCACAGGAGACAGCGCCTTGGGCTCGCTTGGAAGTAATTAACGTCTACTTATGTCAAATATCTTGTAATTTAGCATTGTGACCGCATTTATAATGACATCGCTCCTTTAATTTCCCAGGATAAGCACCTCCTCCACCTCCTATCTTACATCAACTACTCCGACCTCCTCCAATGTCGCCTTGTTAGCCGCTACTTACGCCACATCATCTCAAAATCCGAGTTATTCCTCCGTTCCACAATCTTTATCCAGTCCTCCGCCCCCGGACATTGTACCCACCACTCAATCCTGGACAATGCCAGCTTTCCATTTGAATCCGTGCGATTTGAGTCCATCGACCACGACGTCTTTATCGGTACAAGGTCTGAAGATCGTGCTAGCGAAAATCCCACCTACAACCCACCTCAACAACTTCTGGTCAACTTGAAGTGCGTCCAATTTGCAAATTGTTACATTACATGGGAAACAATTAAACGAGTTGTGAATGGCTGTCCGAAACTGGAACAATTGTCGGTGATCAATTCCCATTTTGTGGAAAGGAAGACGCTTTCCCCGGTCGGAGAATTTGACGAGTTTCGCATCGGACGAACTTTCTCCAGCCTGAAATCCCTGAAAATTTCGGAACATCGGAGTTTGACGGCGGTGAACAAATTACTGGAGAAGTTGGTGGGCTATTATTGTCATACTTTGAAGGAGCTGGAGATAAGCTTTCACCCCAAAAATAAGGACATCGTCGTGAAGGAGGCGGACATGGAAGCATTTTGCGACCTTACTCGATCCATTGTTGAAACAAATATTGGAAGTTTGACAAAATTTAGTATGGATTTGAAATACGGACCGCTTCTCAACATCTTTATTCCGGGCGTCTTCGCCAAAATGGACAGTCTCTGGGCGGAACTGAACTTGGAGGAATTTTCTCTCAGTCCGTGTGGGCCGGATAACGTTGAAATTTCGAGTAATACCATCTCCTCAGCTCAAATTCTGATTGGTTTCCTGGAATCCCAAACAAGGCTTAGGATCGTGTCACTCCCACATTTCCGAAATATTGGAGGAGATCAACACTACAAGTGGAAGCTTGGTCGCAGTCTGGGGGCTGGGATTGAGTGCTTATCCGTCCCAAATCAGGATTACTTACCCAAGGAGTTTTTATCGAGATATGGCTGTCTCAGGAAATTGTCAATTGGTGGCTCACACGGAGATAACCTGCTTCCGATGGACCTTCGCTCGGAGATGTTTGATCATGGTGTGGATCTGGACCCGGTAGGACCACAACTTCCGTCGCATTTTGCGCTGAATCTCGCATTTTCCGGGAGTATTTACGCATTTGCTCCAACCCATCCGACGCATGAGATTTGGGATAAGTTTCAACAACTTGGAATTGGTTCTTCGATCATTAATGGGGTCGAGTTGAAGAAGATTATAAGGAAATTCCATTACCTTACAAAATTTGAGGTGACTTCACTCCTTCCCGTGATGCAGGATGAGGACATGCAGGCACTGATTGGGGGCATGCCTTGGTTAAGGGAGTTAAACGTGGTGGCGTGTGACTTTCTTTCGGATTTTGGAGTGACAGGAATTATGCGGAATAGTTGCAAGATGATGGTGAGGCTGCAGAATTATCATGATCTGAGGAGCTCGTCGGTATTGAATTCAAGGGTGAATAATGGGAAACCGATTTCTCAGTTGAAAGGTGGGTTCATGGTTATGTATTGCAGATAAGTAAGTGCACTTATCGGGGTCGGTGATTTTCATTCAACTTTTTTCTGCAGGGCTTAAAAGTCTGATTCTCATGGGAGTGAGTGAGATCACGGATGTTGGTGTTCATTTTGGATTCCAATTCCCAGAGCTGCAAAATGCGTGTTTGCCTTACAACAAGAATGTGGGTGAACAGTAGTAATTTATGAAGTTATCATATGTTTTAAAAGAAGTATTAAGTAATCACTGGTTTTAAATAGATCACGGAATGGGGCATCAAAAAGTTTGGAAAGCACAATCCCAGCCTGCAAATTTTTATGATGAGTACCGTCAACCAAAGTAGCAAACTTAGGATTTGAGTATCTTCAAAATCACCATCGAAGAATGAGAAAGAACAAATGTGTCTACCTGGTCAGTTATCAAGAGACAAGTGGTTTATGGTAATTATTGGATATTATTGTAATATTATCTTGATATCACAGAATTGCGTGACGGAGGAACAACTTCCAAAGGATGCCAGTAAATCCGAGGTCCCTTCTTCGATTGGTGAAATGTGTTCCATTTTCACTTTCCCGTGGTTTTCGAAATCAACCAAGACAGAGACTGAGACTGAAAAGGATGTCGGCAGCGAAATAAGCAAAGATGAGAATAAAATTCCAATTCCATCCCCAAAAGTTGAAGAGATTTCAAAGGACGGTGCCTTGAAAGTGGAGAAAGCAAAACTAAAACAAGCTAGATTTCCTCGTTTGAAGTATTCCAGATTACCAAAAGCTTGGGTGGAGATACCGGAAGTCAAGTTGGACATTGAGAAGAACAAGAAACCTGCCATTTGATTAGGATAAGAAAGAAGAGCGTTGGAGCGAACGGAATCAATTCACTACAGGACAACATTAAATTAAAAGTTATTATAACACCAATCTAAATTTCCTGTAACGAAATAAAACAAAATTCACAGTCTGAAGGTTCATAGATTTTAGCTTTACTTTTATTTACCTGGTTGAATCTTGAATCACGGAGTTATAGACGCCCATTCCCATTTACAAAACCATAAATACAATTTTATAACTTAATTTACTTCCATTTACAACTGGATACAGTTCATTGGTAAATTTCTATTGTACGAAAATTTTTAAGGTTTAGGATTATTACAATAATATTGAAATGATACTAAACTGAATATTTATAAAAAGATTAAACTTTTACAAAGTGTTTCATATAAGCTTATTTATGATTTATATGGGCTTATAATCCAGTTTAGATTCGAGTTTTTTGTTGTCTGAAACTTTGCGAGCAGCCTTCATGAAGTCTTCTTGAATTACGTAATCACGTTCAGCTCGGATTGCAAATAAACCCGCTTCAGTGCATACGTTACGTAAATCGGCACCGTTAAATCCATCAGAAAGCTTGACGATTGCTTCGTAATCTGTATGAGGAAAGTAAATGATTTAGAATTTATTGTAAACCTTTCAAATGGAAGTTTATTCAGATATGAAAAATATACCAATTTCTCCATGTTTGGCAATTGGCAGTGCATGAATTTTAAGAATTTCCAGCCGAGCTTGTTCATTGGGAAGAGGAATTTCAATTTTACGGTCCAATCGACCAGGACGGAGTAAGGCAGGATCCAAAGTGTCCGGACGATTTGTAGCCATAATCATTTTCACCTGTAGCAAAGGTAATTTTCAGTACACGGGACAAACTTACAATTAGACAAAAATTTACTGTACCTGTCCCAAGGTGTCAAAACCATCCATTTGATTTAACAGTTCCATAAGTGTTCTTTGAATTTCTCGATCAGCTGATGTACCTTCAGAGAATCGTCTGCCACCAATTGCATCAATTTCATCCATAAAAATGATACAAGGCTGATGATCCCTTGCATAGTTGAACATTTCTCGGATCAACCGGGCACTTTCACCGATGTACTTGTCTACAATAGCACTAGAAACGACCTGAAATAGCAATCAGCATAATTAACCTTTATATCACGCCAATCTGGAGAAG
>JAAXNX010000877.1:0-22125 GCA_036491905.1 Folsomia manolachei
GTCCGCGCATTTGCTTATGATATCACACAAAACATTTGGTTCAAGAGATTTATCGCGTCCTGTGTGCTAGTTAACAGCGGGCTACTGTGCATTCGGGTAATTACTTTGAACTTAAACTTATCAGCAAAGTACTGACTTGTTAAACATTTGAACTTTCTTTAAATACATAGTGGGAGAAAGAAGGCAGTGCAACTGTAACTCTGTCATCAATCTCCACCGGCTTAACCTGCATATTTGTACTTGAAGTGTTAATGAAGGTGATTGCATTTACTCTGTTGGGATATTGGCAATCTCGGAGGAATCGGTACGACCTGTTCGTCACGGTCATGGGTGTATTGTGGATTGCCATGTGGTATTTGTTCGGAGGGGTGAGTGTGTTATTACAAATAATTTTGTAATAATTATTAAACGATGTA
Source organism: Folsomia manolachei (assembly GCA_036491905.1). Lineage (NCBI taxonomy): Eukaryota > Metazoa > Arthropoda > Collembola > Entomobryomorpha > Isotomidae > Folsomia > Folsomia manolachei. The sequence goes on from JAAXNX010000877.1 coordinate 417, forward strand.
ATGCTGAATTCGTATAATCCATTACAGAGATACCCTGATATGTCTTTAACATTCGGATATACTGTGATCATTCTCCGGTTTTTCACCATAACTGGAAAGCATGCTACGCTAAAAATGCTGATGTTAACTGTTGTTGTGTCCGTCTACAAAAGTTTCTTTATTATTATGGGAATGTTTCTTCTCATTGTGTTTTATGGATTTGCCGGAGTCATATTGTTCGGAACTGTAAAATATGGGGAAGGATTATCACGGTAAAAATTAAAAAATTTGTACAATTATTTATTCCGAAATCTTTTGAAACTAACGAAACTTTGTTTTTTAGACACGCTAACTTTGGAACTGCCACAAAAGGGGTGGCCATGTTGTTTCGAATTGTGACGGGAGAAGATTGGAATAAAATTATGCATGATTGCATGGTTCAGGTGAGAAATAGAAAAAAGATGGTTTCTGGAATTATGGGGATTTATTTGGTTAATGTTAATAATAAATATTTCTGAATCCATAGCCTCCTTATTGCACACAGTAAGCCACTTCCGGAAATTGAGGATGGCGTTTTGGGTATTATTAAATTTGTAATGTTTGACTTTTCAGAGGCAGAAACTTTTGGCAGACCGACTGTGGAAATAAAACTGCAGCGTTGGCTTATTTCTGCTCATTTTACGTAATTATTACCTACATCGTACTAAATCTGCTTGTGGGTAAGTGAGATTTCAAATCTCCGATGTCCAAGGTTGAAATTTTTACGAAAGTTTGTATTTCAAATAAATTACCAATTATTTGCCACAGCCATCATTATGGAAAATTTCACCTTGTTCTATTCCAACGAGGAGGACGCACTGCTGAGTTATGCGGACATTCGAAACTTCCAAAATACTTGGAACGTTGTTGACATCCATCAAAGGGGAATGATTCCAGTCAAACGGGTAAGACATGATTTTAACGCCTTTACTAAATAATTACCCAGAAATAAGAAGCCTTTCACGATTTTTTTTGCAACAGGTAAAATTTCTAATCCGCCTCCTCCGTGGTCGACTTCAAGTCGACCTCCTCAAGGACAAGTTACTCTTTAAGCACATGTGCTACGAAGTTGAGCGTCTCCACAACGGGGAGGACGTCACATTCCACGACGTCCTTAACATGCTCTCTTATAGATCTGTAGATATTCGTAAATCTCTTCAATTAGAAGAACTACTGGCTCGAGAGGAGCTGGAATACATAATTGAAGAAGAGGTTGCAAAACAAACGATTCGTTCCTGGATGGAAGGATGCCTTCGAAGAATTCGATCTGTGAGTGGTTAAGATTATTTTCACTTTTCTTACATAATTTGCAATTGGTTGCCTTTTTGCAGAATCAACATCAATCCCTGATTAAAGGCTTTGCAGCTGCAACAGAACAGCAAACAACCCTTATAAATGATCAGGATATACTCCCAACTTTCTCTGGTCTTGAACACTCGCCAACCGCGGCTTCCACACCTTTTCAAAGTCAAAGTCCTGGGGGTCAACTAGGAACCGGACAGTCCACCACATCATCCCTAACTTCTCCTCAAGACCCACATCATATTGGTGGCACTCATCCTCACGCCCCATTTCTAGTTCAACCCTCAATAAGTTCAACAACTGGATCCTTAGGAGCACCTGAACCTAAATCAGCATTAAAGCAGAAACTTGGCCGATCCTTAGACGAACCTAATTCCCATATGTCATCTTCCTCGAGATCTGATAGTGTCAGTTCTGGAAGTGATACGAAAAGATTCCTAGTTGCCAAAGACCAAGGACATGGTTTAGGTCACTCCTTAGGGTCCGGGGAAGGAGGGTGGGGAGACGAAGGTGGCAAGAAAGGTGCAGAGCTGAGTTCTCACGGTCATTTTGCTCGAAAGGTAGGAGATATTCAGAATTGGTGGGGAGAATTGGCGGACGGAAATGATGAACAAGATATTATGCAACAAGGTCCATCATGAATGAGTTTACAGTAAAGTAAGATGCATGGGTGAGTCATATTATTCAGTATTACAGAGACCATCAGTATTAATTATGATGTATGTATGATACATTAATTACCATAAGAAGTTCAAAAAACGTGTAGAAAGTTGACTAATAAACGAAATTTCCTTGCCATATCCCAGGGAGAAAGCTTTTTCTGGAAATTGGACCAAAAATTTGTCGCCAAGATAAAGCAAATCAGAAAAACTGCATTCAAGACGACGCCAAAACAACATCCTGCCGTACAGACAGGATCAACTCTACTACAGGAGAAAGCAACGGAACTTTCTTGCTTTCTCCGTACCCTACATACCTGCCTACTTACTCCAGCCCAGTCTATGAAAATGAACAAACGATGGCGGCTCTCTCCTCCGCGTGATAAACATGAACACCGAGAAAAGTGACGTCAACTTATTGGATTTGTTCGGGACTATTGGGACTACTGTATGACCAACCAACTGCATTAAACTGCATCTACTCATACTCGTACAAATCCAACAGAACAGACAGACCAGACCTCTGAGTGGTTGGTGGTGAATTCAGAATATTGATGGGATGAAGACTCTTTAGAAAAGTTACACAGTTAAGAGCTTGCATCCTCAACTCTTTTACAACTTCTACCCTTGTAGGGCTGAATATTAAGCTCAGCCTGCTCTCAGTGCATTGCAATTCTAGTGCATTAATTGGCCTGCAATACAGCACACTAGTGTAACATTATGTGGTGAAGCGAGTTAAAATAATTCATTCAAGATTTTTTGATCTGACATCACCACGCACGATACGACATCCTAGTTAAAATAGTTATTATACATGTATTACTTAGTAGGGTCAGTTGGTTAAATCTGTTGTAAATGAATGATATATGAAGAGAACGGCGGAACCATTTAATCACTTTTGTATGGAATTGTTGTTACAAATGGTGTATTCAGTGCAGGCCATAAATTGGTATAATACTAGGGAATTCAATGAGTAATCCTTCCTTTCACATCACAGCACTTACTAGAGCTAGATTGATGCATACATAAATTGTGTAAAATTGTGTTGTTGATTTGTTTGTTTGTTGTAAAGGATGAGAGTGATGGTAGTCATAAAAGTGGTCCTGGCTGGGGGTTGGTTCAGTATTTGTTCCGCGAGTGAGTAATTTTAATGCAAATGTGATGATGTGTAAAAAGAACGGTTAGTTTTATTTAGTTTTATTGATGGAAAAAGTGTGATTCGCTTACATATTGTAAGAGATCTCAAGTCTCGTCGGGTTCAGTAAATTGCGACAAGTCGAAATTAAAAGTGAGTATTTGACTGTAAACGGATTTTAAGTGTAACTTTTCCAGAAATCTATTTAATGTTATGCATTTATAACTTAAAGCGTAACTCATTGCAATATTTCTTTTGCAGGATTCGAGCTACTTCCAATTTTATTTGAAATTTTAACAAGAAACTTTCACAATGATGTCAATGGACGACGAAGATAAGCCTCCGGCACCTCCAGTTAGACTTACGAGCAATCGGTGAGTGAAAGTTTGTGAATTATTGTACCAATTAATATCCAATTGTTCCTAAACAAATTTCCCATTCTATATTACAGCCCGGACCCATCACTTGTCCCTGTGGAGCTGAAGCCATTACCAAAAGAACCAGAAAATGAAAAAAAGAAATCTAGTTCCAAAACTAAAGGCTTAATCAAGCAGTCCAAGAACAAAACTGACTCTTCCGGCATGGAAAAGTTAAACATTTCTTATCCAACAAATTTCGAACATACCGTACATGTAGGATTTGACCCAATCACGGGAGAATTTACGGTAAATTTATTTCATTCAGTATACTTTAAAATACAGTACTGTCAGTGTAAGTAAAACTGTACAAAGTTGCCGAAAATGTATGACCTAATACCAAATCGGCTCCATTTTTCTTTAACATGCTTGCTCTTGAATATCATAAAGCAGCCCTTGAAAGTAAGTTCTGTCCTTCGTTCGTTCATTCATTCATCGGTGTTTGTTTCAGTTTCGGAATGTTGTGCAGCTTCCTGATTAATTAACGATATTAAGCAAACGGTCCACGTTCATTTCTTTGATGATTAACAAGAGACGCTTATAATTAATGGTTCAGCAGGTTTCAAGAATTGTCTGACTAAGAATTTTTCCCGTCAGACGAGGCGGATAGAATATTTGTATTATGAAATATTTCTGTAATATAGTGTCTAATTTTCTATTTAATGATTTCAGGGAATGCCAAATGAATGGAAAGCACTCTTGAGCAGTTCTAATATTTCAAAACAAGAACAAAAGAATAATCCGCAAGCCGTTTTGGATGTATTAAAATGGTTTGATGCGAAAGCGAATAAACAACAGGAATCGAAATATATGACAGCTAAAGTTAACAGTGGTACGTGACCATAAGATTCAGAAATTCATAATTAGATTGATGATTAATTCATTTTTTATGATATTTCAGAGTGTAATAGTAGTAGAACTCCAACATCCGGCAGCCATCCTTCAAGTTCTCCTCCCACCACGCCTGAAACACCTGGGAAAGATACTGATAATCATCATCATCATCATGAACACTCTTCCAGTGCACCAAATAGCCATGTTCCGATAATTTGTAGTAGTCCACAAAAGCACAGCACCCACTCCAGTCCAATTCATCACTATACTCCACCTCCACCCCCTATTGCAGCTAGACCAGAAAGAACAAAATCAATTTACACAAAACCAATTGAGGATCAGCATGAATCCTCTTTTGGGACTCCGAATGGCAGCTTCCTTGATAATAATTGTAATACGGCGTCCTCTCCTATTCGTCATAATTCCCCTGTCACAAGTCATCCGCACCCACACCCTTCTCCTCATCAAGAACAACATCCCGTCATGGGTGGAACTCCGACACAACAACCAGCCTTTCCTGCAATGTCTACTGAACGAGCGGAACGGCAAAAGAGGAAAAAGATGAGTGATGAAGAAATTTACGCTAAATTGAGAGGAATTGTGAGTATCGGGGATCCAAATAAAAAATACACCAAGTTGGAAAAAATAGGTCAAGGTGCTTCAGGCACAGTTTACACAGCATTAGAAGCTTCAACAGCTCAGCAAGTGGCCATTAAAACAATGAGTCAGTAAATCTAATTATGGAATCTTCCATTCAAGAAACTAATAAATTAATGATTTACTGTCAATTCCAGATTTGAAGCAACAGCCTAAGAAGGAACTGATCATAAACGAAATTTTAGTTATGCGACAAAATAAGCATCCAAATGTTGTGAGTATTCAATATTTACCAACTTATCCGTGCATTTATTACTTGCTCCTAGTTCATGTAAGATAAAAAATCAATTCAAATTCAATTTAAAAACTTCGCAATTGGATGTCATCCACTTTCTTAAAATTGTTCCAATTTTTATTTATATTTAAAAAACACCCGAAAATGGTTCCCCGAATTATAATATCAATGGTCATGATTAACTGTGTGCAATTTCCAGGTGAATTACTTAGATTCTTACTTAGTTGGGGACGAACTTTGGGTATAATACAATGATCTTCAATAATTAATCATTACAAATCGTGCATTGATCTAATTATGTTCGAATTATACAGGTTGTAATGGAATACCTCCCTGGCGGAAGTTTGACGGATGTGGTGACTGAAACTGTCATGGATGAGAGTCAAATTGCTGCTGTGTGTCGTGAAGTATTACAAGCCTTAGAATTTTTGCACATTAACCACGTTATCCACAGAGACATTAAAAGCGACAATATTTTATTGGGAATGGATGGTTCTGTTAAACTCAGTAAGGGTTATTTCTCGAAACAATCAATATTAACATTATCGAATTTCGTTTTAATGACTTCCTACTTGCAGCCGACTTTGGATTCTGTGTAAGTGAAAACAAATTTTATTCTAAAACTAAAGTCCAGTGAAGATAGTTAATCTGGACATAAGATATTTTTTCAAATTCATGGAACACTTTCCGTGACATCATACTTAACCCACTCATGGCTCTGTCCAACTGGTAGCAAGTCGACGTAATCCACAAGGAGGTTCCTTTGCTGTTTCGCAAGTTCTTATGGTTTTGTCCAATTCCTCATCTGTTAAATCCTCCTTGTTCCCTGGTTTCCGATTCAACTCTTCGTTCAGGATCAGAAACTGAACTTTGAAGAGTTGTTTCCGACTTCCAGGAAGTCACTTCCTCTCATCATTTGACCCACATGCTAAGAATGAAAAATGCATAATTTTTTGTGAGACATTCAAAAATTTAAATCGTCCGTATTCAATTTTACCTTCCAAAACAATTGCCAATGAAATGCCTTGTTCGTTCCTATTCTCTTCAGTAGTTCCGCCTTCGAAAATGTAATCCTGCAAAAATCATAGAGAACTCGCGGAATCATTTGATGCAGAATTTAATAATTACATGTGAATGACTAAGATTAGTATTTGGATTAAGTGAATGCAGAAAGTACTTACCTTCGTATAACACACGAATCCTGGAATTAAGAAAGAAATATTTCTATACTCCACAGGCGCAAATTAGTCCTGAGCAAAATAAGCGAACAACAATGGTTGGAACACCATATTGGATGGCACCTGAGGTAAAATATTGAGTTTCTTAAAATAGTTAGAATGTGACATTTTAATTACACTCCAATTACAATACCAATTTATTTTCTACTTGCAGGTCGTAACAAGAAAACAATATGGACCTAAAGTGGATGGTAAGTGGGCCATCTTGTGATTATGTTAATTCTTTATCATATTGTTGTCATTGTATTTCTTCACCATGTTCACTAATAATAATTATATTTTCCCCACAGTCTGGTCTCTAGGAATTATGGCGATTGAAATGGTTGATGGAGAGCCACCGTACCTAAATGAAAATCCTATAAAAGTATGAAAATTTTAAACAAATCGTTACATTTCATAGACATGCATTGTTCATTACTTGCTTGTTTCCGGTTCATCCACTCCCTAGGCTCTCTACCTTATAGGTAAATTACACATCATTTAATTTAGTATTTAGGCATTATAAAATATCTATTTAAAATCATTCATGAACAACCAATTTTCCTTTTTCAGCAACTAATGGAAAACCAGAAATAAAAGACAGAGACAAGCTAACTGTGGAATTTCAAGACTTTTTAGATTCATGTTTAGGTAAATTCCGTGCATTTTTTGAAGTACTATGCAATTGTAGTGGTATTAATTAATATTTCTATTCCACATTGTAGAAGTGGATGTCGACATTCGTCAAACTGCCACAGATTTATTAAAACATCGATTTTTGCTAAAAGCGAAACCTTTGACGAGCCTAACGCCCCTTATACTAGCAGCAAAAGAAGCAACAAAACGTAGCTGTTAATAATTTTTCTTAAATTAATTTAATACCACATCATTTTAATGCTTGACCGACTACGGAACTGTTTATCATATTTATAAAATGGTCTGGTCACATCTGCCTTTATAATCGAAAGCGACATACATAATTTAGATAATACTATTTTGTTAGTTGAGATTAAGATAGGATTTCTGTAAGATTACAATGGCAATAACTTTAGCCAAATTTTTTAGTGTGAACTATTTTTGAGACGATTCCCTATGCGTTTCTCATCTTATCAAGTTTTTATTACAGACATGTACGTATTGTTCATCAGTGTTTACCAATTTTATATTACCGTTGTGACATCATCTCTAATATTCGTATGGGTTGAATTTGAATTACAAATCATAATCAAGCATGCAATTAACTTTACCAGTCAAGTCAAAAACATAACCGAAATACTTAATTTTAACAAGATTAAAGAAAGATACGTCACAGAGTCTATAATTATATGAAAATCTCTCTGCCTATTCCTGAATACCTTGAAAGATGAGAAATATTAATATATTGCATTATCACAGTGAGTGGATTATGCAAACTCAAAAGTATATATTAACGAATTCTATCCAGAAAATCAATAAGCATTTCTTAAACGCAGTCGTGTTAAAAAGTCAGACAATGGTAGGATCGTAAAAATTCAGCTATAAACTAAAAAAAAACTTATTCTATCTGGACTTGTGATCTAATCTAACCGAACCTCAAATCAAATTAGTGTGTTATTAATCGCTTAGTCTAGTCCCCGTCCCCTTTGTGTCAATAAGTGCCATGATGGTAGTATATTAAATTGGAATGTTAGTTAATTGTAGGGTTTCGCAATACCTTTTGTTTGTGTCCCTTTTGTCTAAAATGTGTCATTTTAATTATGTGGAATACTTCTGCTTTTGGAAACAGTTCATGTTTTACTCGTGTCATTTATATTTAAGATACTGGATGCTACTATTATAGTTAATTTTATCCACGCAAAATGGTAATAAAATACCTGATTTTTATCGCAGTATTGAAAATATGAAGGACAAATAAGTGACCAACTTTTTTGCAAGACTGGCATTTTTCGTTTTATTTTTTTTTCATTTCGCTCTGACATTTCATTCTTGACAATAATTATTTTTCCAAGTTTAATTAATTTAACTCATTATTTGTCTCTGTATCTTATTTAGTAAACGGCCAAGTCTTGCTCAGTCAGAGTCTTCTTCGACGATCCAATAATTGTTTTTCTTTTCTCTTGTCGAGATGGATCACACACTAACATTCGTCGATAATTGATGTTCATACGTACCCGAGTTTTTTAAGATAGGAGACCTCAATATCCTTAAATTATTCATTTTGAAGCCAACAACTTGGGATTAACTCGATTAACCATTGGGTAGGGTTATAGTATGACTATTACCCACTCAATATTTTGTTTCAGTTCTTTCTATCATTTTTCTTTATAACTTCAACAATATACTCTCCAAAATTCATTCTGGTTTACATATGTGTGTAATGGGGAGGAACAAAAGAAAAAATTACGTATTTTTGTAGTATTCTAGTTCAATTTTACAATACAAAACCAAATTCAGGTAACTTTTCCCCTTTGACAATGCAAGACACACCAAAATACACAATGAATCATCAATTGAAACCTGTTCAGAAATTTTGAATTTGAAAATAAATTCGAATTTTGTTAACAAAACAGTTTTTGACCAAACGTCAAAAATAACACAACAACGCACATATTCTAAATGTGGCACAAAAGAATCGATGTCATTTTCTCCCAGAAAATTTAATGCGTAAGTAAACCACACCTTGGCACTTTAGCTTACTTAAGTGGTGTATTTTTTATATAAACCAGAGGTATTTTAATATTATACCGCATAAACATTGCGTAATTCTACTTAACACAAACCCAATGTTTATCGGATACAATAGTTTTTTTAAGTTTTAGATTTTGCTTGTTTCAGATTAAAGGATTGCCCTTGAAATTGAGTTGAACTAACTAAATTACAATATGTATACGTTAGTCAAATTCTGGAATTTTTAAGTTTGACCGAAATTGATTTGAAAGATTCGTTAAGGAATTACATACGTATTTTTCCAATTAGGAAAAGATACCACCAATTCAAACACTCATGAATTTATTTGATTGGTGTGTTTATAAGCTGGTAAATAATAATTATCCATTTGAAACAAAAAACAGTTACTCAACTACAAGTTTACATTAGATAGATCTTAGAATTACTCGGCTGCCCTTGTAATAAGAGCTACAAAATTAATTCCATTAGTTTTTAACATAATTAACTGGAATTCACTAGACTTTAACTTCTTACACAAGACTTTTCTCATTTCATGTATCTCCCCTGCTTAGCCAACGTATTTCTTAAACCTTATACAACCACCACTGTATCCATCATAACTCTATTATCAAAAAAACTTTCCTATCAACCAGTAATCCTGTAGTAGACTTTTTGACTGTTGTAACTCATGACCAATTATTATTCATTGTTTCTTCTTTTTTCGCTTCTCCTTCACGCTGATCATAGAAGAAATCCAGTTATTGTTGTTGCTGCCTTTGCTTCCTTGTTGCCGTGCCCAGGATGATCCACTTTGTGATTTTCCATTTGCTGATCTGCCATTTCCGCTCCGTTTTAAATCCGGCTTTAAATATGGGACAGTAACAGTAGCAAGCTGCTGTTGTTCTTGAATTGGTAAAGGATATTCTTCGTATGTCGCTCTATCTGCTGGGTGTAAACCAAATCCAAATCCATAGCTGTCATACATAGATCCAGCTGGATCAGCTAACATAAGAAGACTCCCTTCTGCGGAACTGCCAGCGGCCCCGTCGACTAGTGATGATGATAATTGTGGCATGTCCAAGGATATTGGCTGCAAGAATACCATAAAATTAAACCGAAATTACATTATGAACTTCTGAAAACGAGTCAACAGAATAATCTGGTTGAAATGCTTACATTTTTGCTGCTGCTATTTGCTTCTCCAAAGGCTCCAAGGGCAGGAAAGTCATTGTCTGATTCCAGATGATACCGTTTTCCAGCCCGCCTCCGTTCTTTGCATTCTCCAAAAGTGTTCCTGTTAATCAAATTGTACTTTTTTAACGAAACTACAAGTTAATATAAATAAATATCATGCATACCCGTCCAAAAAGCAATGCATATAAGGACATCCATCCCCTTTAAGACAGGATCCTTCAGCCCAATAGCGACAAGTTGTTAAATCGTGAGAGAATTTGCAATTGTTTCCCCGCTTGCAGGTGCCGTCGGCCAAAAAGTACTTGCAAGGCTTTCCTTTCATCCTGCAAGAATTCATCCACAAGAATTCACAACATTAGTATTAAGTGAACTTCCATAACATACATTAGTGAACATTTAAAATTTCTATAATATGTACCGACGACGACTCTGCTTCCCCGCTTTTCCAGACGCACTAGAAGTACTCCACGTGTTGTAGGGGAAGGATTGAAATTGACCATAGTCAACATCATTGTCACCCGGTGCTGTGGAGTGCTGTAGCGCCATCCCACCCACGCCATCAAAATCCACCCCATCATATTCCGAGTACAAGTCATCATAAAATCCAGCCCTGGACGAACCATCAATACCAATTCCAGAATCGCAGCAGTAGTCAGAATGTGGAAATCTGGCCCCATAAGCTGCCGCATTTCCATTGTCGTAATCATACTCCAATTCAAAGCCACTTCCGCTAGGCAATTCCCTTCCATTCTGTAAATAAAAAGAAACAAAATTGAAACTATAAATTCACAGTTTGCAAGGTTATCATTAGATCTTAGTAATTAATTTGATCATTTCCGCAATAACTAGCTAAGAATACGATAAAAAGAGCAGTAAATGTTGCCAGCGTTTGTGTAACTCATGCAACTTTGAAACTGTATTATATAAACTGGAAAGGTATCACTTTCCCCTGTGTTGTATGATGAGGAGAGATAGTTAGCACTCCCCTTGACAAGGTCGGACGACACATTCGGTCAATTGAGCACACAATTGGCCACCATTTTTTTTAACCAATTTAATTTTGCTTTACTTACCAAGTACCAATCCGTGGTTTTGATTTCCAAAACATTATTTTTATCATTGCCCAATGTTGTAGTTTTGAATTCTAGTGGAGTTCTTGAACCACTTGACACACTCAAATAGTCTTCGTTGTTGTTATTTCTGTTACCAAAGCTTGACCAATCAAATGCGGTACGATGACGGAAGGGATCATGATGAGATGCGTCTCCTCCGACATCAGTTGGTGTCGTTGATTTTGAATTCTTCCGGGATTCTGTTTGAATCGATTTTTCCGGTCCAGGACAAAGTTTAAATCGGACGGGGAACAATGCTTTTGCGGATCGCAGGAAAATGTTGTATTCCTAAGAATTTAAAATACAATTATTTAACAACGTGCAAAATGCTTTTACATGAGTAATGTAATTTGGTATTGAATTAATAATGTAATTCAAGACTTACAACTTCCGAAAAAAGTGTGTAAAATTCTGGAAAATCGGGGTTATTTTCATGACCAGGCGGAAGAATTCCAGGAGGTGAAGAATAACTGAAGCCATGAACTGTTTCAATAACATCAATCGGAGTGAAATGTGTAGCCCAGCTTTTCAGCAGATCCACTTCAGGAATGTGTTGTTCATAAAATGTTGGTGGTTGCAACTTCAATATATCATGCACTTCCCAGTTGTAGTCTTCTAGCTGATCTTCATCACCAACTAAATCCAAGCTGCCGAAAATTACTTGCATCGTAATGATTTCCAACTCTGAGCGATCCTTGTCCTTGTCGCCATCTTCTTTATCAAATTGTGAAGTGACGACTCTTTTAAAGGCTGAAGAATCATCGTCGTGGCTCAATTGAGTTAAGCTGTTTTCCATTTCTTGGGCAGGAATACTGTTATCAACAGCTTTTACAATGCGATATCCATCCTTGATCGATGCAATTCCAAATGTTCGCCTAATTGTATTGGAAAGTGGGTCTTTCGCCGTGGGAGGCATTATTACCGCCGGGTCAACCCCTGGTGCTGCCGTATGATAGTAGCGTGACACAGTAGGTTTTCGAATAGTAACATAATAGCTACTGCCAGCAGACTGGACGGAGGATGGATACGAAGAGTTGGCTGTTGGTTCCTGTCCTCCATAGTAAGAGTGAGAGTAAAAGAAGTCTTTACATTGTTTTTGAAATTCGGTAGCTTGGAGAAGTTGCTGTTGTTCGATTTGGTTTTGCATGGCTCGCATATCATAGCGATATGAACCTTGATGATTTTGTTCAGGGGTAGGGCTAGCCCAGGGATACATGTTGTTACTCACGGGTGTACTGCAAGTAGGCAAGTAACTTTCCGAGTATGGAAACACTTCAGGATAGGCTACTCCTATTCCTCCTCGATTCTCGTTTAGAGGTTGATTATTTTGTCCCCAAATTGCAGCAACTTTGTTGTCAAATTTGGACAAGAATGTTTTCAGCGTTCTCGTATCATCCGTGGTACGACCTCTGTAATCTTCAAGAGGGAATAGAGGTGGCTGTCCCTGGTATTTTTGGTGCATATCAAAGGACGGAAACCAATTGTTGCTTCCTCCATTCGTGGTATTGTTATTGTTTTGTTGTTGGTGCCACTTGAGTTTCGCTTTGTCAACTTCTGACGACAAAAACATTGATTGAGACTGCCAATCTTCAAAATAAGACTCTGGCGCAAAATTCTGTTCATATTCCTCCATCCAAATTTCTTGTCCTGGAGCCCTCATTGCTTGTTGATCAAATTTTTGATTGGGGTATTGAATAGGAGGATGGGAGTTTTGATTATGATGATAAACATCATGATTGTGATGGCTAAGACCATGGGTTGCTGACAATGATGGTATGGGCTGAGGATGGGATCCAATTGTGTCTACGGATGAGATTTGTGGAAGAAAATATACAGAACTTCCACCAAGGTTCCATGAAAGGGATAAATTTGGATTGATCTCCTGATTTTCATCTTCAGAAAAGTAGTTAAATGATGAGCTTTGGAGGAGAGAAGAAGGACCTGGATTGAAGCACGCGTTGCTTTCGTGTTCATCATCATAATATTTGCTGTTGGGAGACAGTGACAAAGGCCGCACGATACCATCATCCAGTTCCTTTTGAGCTGCTACTTCACCCTGAATAAAAAATCAGACGAAATTTAAATTGTGGGTTTCAATTATAATAATCAATGGAAAATTAAATGCCACGTACCTGCACAGGTGTTGCTGAGGCGTACTCATCCGGCACTGTCGTGTTAACACTGCTACCTTCAAAGTCCGATTTAGCAGCAAAAGGAAACATTTTACTAACAATGTCGTTGTTATTATTATTGAATTCATCATTTTGGCCTGAACAGGTTCCAGAATATCCATCCCCCTCAAGTTCCTGAGGCTTCTTAAATTCTGGAGCTAGTTCTTGGCTTTGAGTGAAGTCAGAAGAACAAGCAGACAGGGACGCGAGAGGAGAATTAATGTTGGGGCTAAGGTGACTCATTGTATCCATATTTAGTTTAACCAGCCCTATAAACAAAACAAATTCAAAATATAAATTAATTAGTTTCAACAATGTTTAAACAAGTACTAGTGGCTTGATTAATTTAAATACCAAAATCAGGCTGTCTGAACAAAGACCATTCTTCGTCAGTAAAAACGAAACCAACAGGAAGCGGATGATGCCCGTGTCCAACAATTACAGTGGGCGAAGCAACTTCGTTCAGTTTAAAAAAGTTGTCTTCGTTTTCTTCTACCAGGAAGTTGTTGTTCTTTGGGTTGATAATTGATGGAATTGGTTCGGACAAGCGGTTGGTAGAAAAAAAGATGTCTCCCTCCGTGGGTTCCGCAAATAGGGGACCGCAGGATTCCACTCTCATCCTTTCATTCTGAGGGACCATTTAAAAGACAAGTTTAATTTTAATTCAACATAAAAATGTCTGACTCAACCAAAAGGGTCGATAAACTAGAACTAGGTAACCAAACGAATGAGTAGCAAGCTTTCATTTGAACACTTAGTTTAACCATAACGTTGGTTGTGAGTTTGTTTAGTTACTGAACTTAACTCACTAAAGTCAAGCATAAAATTTGAAATCCAAGTCGGATGTAGATAAAATTTAAAGAAAGGTCGAATTGACTAACAATAAAATAATCTTAATCTCACCGTATTTTTTAATCCCAGTCGAAGCACCCAGTGGTGGATAAAAGAACCTTTTGTCCTCCTTATTTTCTTGGTGCATGAATGCAACACAGGTCCAGCCAATTCCAGAGTGAATGGAGTTTTATCTTTTGTAGATTAGTAATTAGTACTTAAGTATATCTTTCGTTCCCTACTCTTAACTTACACTACCTATAATTTTATCTTCGGTGCGGGTAAGGACGAGGAGGACACCACTTTAAGTTATGATAATCTACCAATTCTTAGAATTTTACATAAAACCAAAAAAGGTTTTTGAAATTCTAACCCTACAATAATACGGCGTGAACTCCTAGCCTAGCTGAACATACAACTCAGAAACTTTTAGAATGATACGACAATTCTGCGACAAACAGCAGCAGCCTTTACAAAAAACAATCAACTCCGCCCAAAAACAAAAGGACTGGGCTACAGGAAATTGATTAGAGTGGCGTTTCAGAGAATGAATCTTTTTAGCAGACAAAGAACAAGCCACAATGTCCTGCAAATTGTATGCCCTGTAATTTATGTTCCATAAAACGAAACTATCCCTGTCTTGAATATAATTGACCAAATTCCAAAGACTGGCAAGAAATCCCAAGATTTCAAATTTAAATAAATAGGGTGCGAGAGGGTGATTGACTTGAAGTTTGGTAATTCTAGGTTACGTTGTTGATCGTCGAAGTTGATTCAAAGTAAAGGGTGAGGAGATTTGCTTTTCTTAGTTTTCCGTGAAGATTGAAGTTGTTGCCGTGTTATAATTCTTTACACACCTCGTGCAGTCCAAGGCATTGTTGTAGTTTTGGATTGTTGTAGTTGAGCTGGGTGGGTGTGGTGGATTATTTAAAGGCGATAGTTGACAAATGTCTGCTCAAAGATGGAAGGAAGTTAGTTGTCTTCGGAGGTGACGAGCGGGTCTTTCTTCAGGTGAAGAAAGATGGACCGCGACGTGCATCCGAAGATTCCGGACTGAAAACAAACAGCCACATTTAATTTAATTATCATATTTAAATTCAAGATGTCTATCCATGAACTTTATCACTATTTACACGGATCACCACAAATACAAGTTCTTAAAAAATTAGAATAAATCTTTGTAATTTTATTAACAAATCAATCCTGATTTCCTTCTGAATCAAAAAACTAACAACTAATCCACTCAAAATTAAACTTAACTCTGGACGCTTTGTTTTAACTCACAGCTCGCTCCTGAACCCTATTGAACCTTTCGTAAACAAACTTCAACACTTGCGCATTTACCCGTGAAGTGAATGCTCGCAATTAAAATGTAACTGCTTTGTTTATTTATTCCAGTAAACAAAACAAATCACATTCCCTTCCATTTAATAAACTTGTTAACTTACGCCGGACAATTTGAAGGTTCCTCAATCGTGGGTGTGGTAGGGGTCCGAGAAATCTGTGTAGCCCATGAATCCGGAATGAAGGGGTGGGGTGTCCACACCAACTTCCTTAAGGCTTGTTTAATTAGTCGCTCCTATTCTCTACCCACCCAGTCAGAGGAGGATTAAACTTTTTTAATAATTATCCTCCAACTTATAAAATAACATTTTTGGTAAATATTTCTCCAACCCCAAATAAAACTTTTGGAGACTAACGTTCCCCACCAGTGACTAAAAGATAAAGGGATGCGCCGTGGGTGAGTGGTGGGGTAACTTGGTCCAGTCAATGCCACACTTTATATTAGACACCAGTGTGGTTTGCCCCGGCCAATGTGATATTTTTTAGGAAGGATTTCCTTACTTTTTTATCAAGGTTTGCGTTTGGTCGAGATTTATTGGAAGCTTGCCTGGTTCCATCTACGACAAAGTTTTGTATTACTGGGAGCGATGGAGGAGGGAAATAAGAGCGGAAGTTGGATTAAATCTCAGGGAACCCCGAACACTTTAAATATTTGGCCGTATAAAATTTAGTAAAAAGGATTCATGAGTTGGAAAACGTGGAGAAAGTGGATTTTTTTAGTTTGGGACAAAATATTTGGAGAAAGTCGAAGGAATTGAGGTAAGTGGATTTGGATTGACAAGTCTTGGTTAGGATATTAATCATGATTCCTGTGTTATTTTATCAGACAGATTTCAATTTGACAGGAACTTCCACCAGTATGGCGTTCCGAACTCATTTAGACGACCTCTGGGAACATCAGATAAGACCGGATGGAAGGACGCCGGAAGAGTTGAGAAATATTTCTTGTGAAATGAGTATATTTCGAGAGACTCGTGCCAGTGGGAGTGCCTCTTTTAGTGTGGGGAATACTAAAGTTGTTGCTGCGATTTATGGGCCACATGAGGTAATTATGGGGTGCCCTTGTTTGTTATAATTACGCGAATATAGATAATTGACAGAATTTTGTATCTATTGAACAGGTTCGATCATCTCAAAAGAAATCCCATAATCCGGACAAGGTCAACATAAATTGCGAGTATAGTTCAGCATGTTTTAGTTCAAATGCGAGGAAAACTTCGACAAAGTCTGATCGGAAATCTATTGAAATATCCACGAATTTAAGGGAACTCTTAGAAAATATCATTGTCACCGACGCACTCACGCCGGGCACCGTTTTGGACGCGTATATCGAGCTAATTCAAGATGATGGAGGATCTTATTCGGCATGTATTAATGCTCTTACCCTTGCACTGGCGGATGCCCGAATTCCAATCCGGGATTATGTCGTTGCTTGTACCGCCACAATAACCAACTCTGTTCCAATGATTGATGTCAATGCTCAAGAGGGTGGTTCCAGTCCTGAATTAACTCTGGCCATAACAGCTAAAAACAATCAAATCATTGTTCTTGAACATGCCCACCTCATGCCGAGTATGTACTTGAAGGATGTTTTGGAAGAAGGGATTAAAGGTTGTCAGAAAGTTTACAGATTTATTGAACAAACTGTTAGACAGCAGTCTTCCGTCATTGATACTGCCTTAAAGAGTATTTAGTTATGTCGTTATTGTATCTAACAAAACTACTATTAAATACTAATTAGCATTATATCCGTGGTTGGCTTATTTAACTAATAAAGTTTTATATGTATGACAAGACATTTTACACGACTATTAACTCTTTGTTGCATATTCTATAAGTTGCATAAAATTATATTGCGTTCTACAATTATTGGCAGGCCACTTGACCTTTTGTCATTTGTTTAATACAAAAGTGAGGCTTGATAATTGATATGTTCGTTTTGGAATAACTTTGCACTTGTTTTCACCGGAATACTCATTTCTCCATGTCGGTCTTTTCTGGTTTTAGACACAGCCTTGGTTTTTCATTTCCAATTCCCGAAGCCGTTCAAGAACATCATGGACAAAGGGTCGAACTTTATGATCCACCACAAGAATGTATTTGATCAAATCTTCTATCTCCTACATAACAAATACGGACAAATATGTGTAGAGTATCTTAGCACACTTCATGAATTAGTTCTATAATCTACCTTTGAAAATGGCGAATCCTGAGGAATGTCCACCCTCCCACTGACCACGGCTAGCGCAACGGAATCATGTCTTTCGTAAACAATATCGTAAGGGGATTTGAAGAAGCAGAGAGCAAAAAGGATGCATCCCAATGACTAATATAAAAAGAAAAATATAATCAACTCCACAGCTATAACATTCGTTGGCTAATGTCCAGCAAAATCAGCAATTACCCAAACATCCGATCTTTCATCAATGGACAAATTACTTGTAACGTGAAACAGTTCCGGAGCTCGGTAAGGCATTGACGATCTTTCTGCTGCAACTTCCTCCAATTGCTTCGCTTCCGAATGTTCTTTCACATTTACTCTCGCCTTTGTCGTGGATCCTGGAAGAATATTTACTTTAAAGCAGTGTTCACATCATTCTTAATCGTCGTATCTATTCTGCCAACCTAAATCCATTAAAACCGGGTTAAAATTCTCATCCAGTAGTATATTTGCAGTTTTCAAATCCCTATGTGCCAACGGTTCTGGCTCCGCCGTGTGGAAAGCTTCAACAGCTTCGCAAATGCACCTAAAAATCCTTAGCACCTCCTTCTCGGCAAAATAAGCTTTTCGAGTTTCTCTTCTGGACAGTTCCGAAGCTAATGTTCCCCTCTAAATTGTTGAACATAACATATTAAAAACACCATACCCAACATTAATCACCTTCTTTTCTCACCTGATAATACGGCATGAGTATAAGAAGCTCACTGGAAATATCCTCCAAAGGGTCGCGCTTCTGTTTAAGGTCATAATCAATCAACTCCATAACCCCAGGATGGGAAACACTCTTATGACACTCAACCTCCATCATGGACACCCTCTGGTCTTCTGGAGAATGACACGGAATCCTCTTAAGCGCAAACAATTTCATGGGTTCCAGAATCCTCGACAAGTTCCACAACGCTGAATCCGCTAAAGATTGGAAACTATTTTAAAACCTGTGTAATGCAAATGTACCCAATTTAATTATCCTTTTACTCACCCTTCCCCCAACCTTTCTCTAACATAGTACACCTTCCCATTGAGCCGAACACTTTGCTTGGAGCAGAGACACCCCATCCTCATAATAATGTTGAGTCCAAGGCTGTTCATCTTAAAGAAGGGCCCCTGGCCTGGAGGGGATCTACCGTGAAAATAAAAACGCAACAAAAATCAGTCTCACTCAAACAAAAATTAAAACAAGGTTCGGTTGGACTTCTCTTGAAATAACTTCACAAACCAGAACCAGGTCAATTTTGATTTTATACAGTAAAATTTAGTGTAGAAAGCGAAACAACTTTCAACTTTCTTTCAATTTCAAATTGAAATTTTCAATTCAAAGACTTTCAAAATTTTAAGTAATTGAAAATGGATATTTTGTTGAGTCTATTTAGTCACCCATATTGTTGTCCAAGCCTGTTCCTGACTTTCTTTGGGTGGTGAAAGCCTTACTTTCTTGGGTGAAACACACTTTCTCCTCAAATCGATCCACACTGTGCCACTCCAACAAACTCGGAAATTACAAATCCATTCCAGTTGAGGTGAGGTGAGACTCTTTGTCTTCACTTTCTTTGACAAGAAAATTCATTTCACAACGCAATTTGGGAGTCTTTTTAATCAATTGCCATTGATTCAAACAATATGAAAGTATTATAATTTTTACAATTGAGCAATCTCATCGTATGCCTCCTGCTTCCCAACATTCTCAAATTCCAATAGTGCGGCGTCACTCCTCATGACAGAGAACCTAGTTCCGGCTTTCACGGACTCCAACCTTTTGTAATCCTGAGTCTGAGCTCGTTCTGTGGTCTCTATTTATGTTATATTTTCATTAGATAAGGTTGAGATTCGAAGATATGAATTTTTGGAGCTATTGCTTTCTTTCAGACTTGTTACAAGGAAATTGCTCTAAAATCTTACCTTCAAAGTCTTTCATGAAGACGGACATGGTTTTTGATTTCTCATCTGCAATTTATAAAAAAAACACATTATTGACCATCATAGCTGTGCGATTTCCATTAGTACCTTCTGACAAATTTGTGGGTAAGGCTTGTCGCTTTTCCTCCAGAAATTCGATCCGCTGTTTCAAATACATTTGTAGGGAGCCGTACTAAAGCTTGGCTGCAGCCACGACCACATCCTTTAAATTGTTTCCTACAAATGCATACCGTAATGTATATCACGGGTACTTTAATAAATCTTAAACTTACTGTTTATATCCGAACTTGGAGTCTCTCCCGTGATAATTGATGGCTAGTTATTTAATAATTGTAATTGTATAATTATTCCTAGGATTGAAACGTGAACAATTTTACAGTTCAAATCTTGGCTTCACTAAACTGACATGATTTACATTTGTAAAACTGGCGATATGACAATTTTACATACCTCCGAAATTTCTCCGTTATCAGCCTGCAAACACATTTTCGAATTATGCAATGTCAAGTGGAGAATATACAAGAATATGAAGACTTTTAACTTTCTATATTTCCACTTATTGTCATTTCGGATTCAAACAAGTTTGGGTTTAGACAAAATAGGGCTACAATGTCAAACGATCTGAAAAAGGTGCATGGACCTTCATGTACACTCTAAATATGAATGATACAATCCCTATATTATGAATCCAAACATATAAGTATATTCCTTATGCATATCTTTTTGGACCCATTTTGAACCCACATTTCATACGTCACCCCACACGCGTGTATCTTATCATTTTTTTATTCGGTAAACACAAACATGAATCAGGTCAAGAAAACTTTGTTTGTTTTCCAGAAAAGCATTTTTCTTTTGAGCCACAATCCTTAGCTAGTGTCGTTCTTATTTTTTTATACTATTAGCAGAAGACGGTGTGATGGCTTGCATGAGATGAATTAGGGAAGGCTGCTTAAAAAAAATTTATGATTTAACTTGAAATTTATCAAGAGCACAGATATTCAGCCTTCATCGGCGATGAGCTGTGAGACTTCTTTCACATTAAATTGCAGCAATCATTGCTGAGCATTGAATGTTATCTTATAGTAAAAAAAATTAATGCCTGCTTATAAGTTGAGTATTAGGGATTATAAGCTTTTTATATGATTGCTTTGTTTGTCTGTCCGTCTTTTCAATAGCTCAAAGATACGTAATGCTGAAGTTTCGCCCATTAGTTACAGATTTACAAGGGTTTATTTCATTTTACTTTTTCTGTTTGATACAGTTGTATGAGTTGACAAGTTGGATGGAATGTTTAGCGTTTCACAATCCAGAAACAAAATTCCATAAAGCTTTATAATTCCCTACAAGAAAGTATTAAATGCATACTTTAATCGAAAAATGCGGAATTAATCAAAGCAAGCAGAATATGATGACAGCGTTAAGTATCATATTGTTGTTTACGGAAATCAAGTTTTGATAATATTTTTTAATCAGCCCCACAAGGAAAAACTGGAACATATTCATAATCCTTATGAACAAGGCACGAATTGTGGATTGTTTTTCCACTCTGCAATATTGCATCGGATTTCATTTCAGAACACCTGCACTTAAGTATTTAGAACTGCAAGTCGATAACAGTCCATCTGAGAAATATTCCGTCTAAACTGCTTCAGCAAAGCCAAAACAATGCTATTTCATGAATGGCTTCTGTTATGCCCCTTTTGACCGAATTAGCAGGAACCAATTCTCAGAAATAGTAAATTAGAATAGACTTCGTGTAATTTGAATATTTATACATAATATGTGACTACAATTATATAG
>JAAXNX010000878.1:0-22117 GCA_036491905.1 Folsomia manolachei
TTCATTGACTCGGCACAACCAAGGCGAAACAAACGTGTCTGTATTTTTATTTGAATAACAAGAAATTCAGTTATGATTCTTTTTATTATCAGAAATGAGCGAGTCTAAACTAAAACAGCATTCTACAAGTGGTAGTAACTTTTAAACAAAAATAAACCCAAAAACTCGAACTGTGCATCACAGGACGAAATTAGTGCAGGGTGTAATTATTACAACACAAAATATCCGACATTGAGTGACAATAATGTCATGCCATTTTTCTGAAGGCGTCTCACCATAACACAGTTGATTTATTTGTAAACTGTAATCAAATGGTATGATTTACAGTTATATAAAGTTTATAGTTGTTGTTCAAACGCTCCACCCGACGTCTCGCCTAGTCTACCTAATCAATGAAATAAAATTCTAACTGACTTTGATTTTGTCAATTCATTCATGTAAATTATGCGCATTCGAAAATATTTAATCGGGATGATAAACGGAACGATATCAGGCATTCACACTAAGCCAGATCAGGATAAAATCATAACAGTACCTTTCAACATAATGCTATAATGTGGGCTCAATTGCCGCTTGACACATGTTATTGTAATATCTGCAACAAGTTTCAAGTCACAGATAACATAAAAGAATCACTCACTGACGCAGTATTAAAAAGGTACACTTTGTACATCTTAATTTTATCCAGAGATCAAGTTCAAATGAGATGAGACTGTGACTGTACACAATCTCTTTACAGACGAAGTGGGTATTTGAAAAAATACTTGAGCAGAAACTACAAAATATGTCAGATTTAACAAATTCATACTATAATGCTGAAGATGACGTGATCGCTACCGCAATTGCATTCTGTTCAACACAGTCAACAGGCCAACACCACGACAAAACAGTAAAAAGACGGAAGAAAGAGGTCAATGCTTGTCATCTCACATCCTATACCCATGAAAACCCTAGTGGAAAAAAGCAAATGAGCCATGCAACAATGCCGTCTTAGATTGCTTGTTCTAGTTTCCCATTTTTGCATTAATATGAATTGATGACTGAAGATAAATCACAAATTTTTTACATTACTTGTTTATTGATTTGGGCGAAAACCTTTTTGCACAAATTTTACAATTTGCTGTCCACGTATATTTGTTAAAACGCACGCATAAATTATTAGTTGCGTCACCCGCGCGTAGTGCGGTGTTGGCGTCAAAGAACGGAAATACTTAATGGACAAAATTCAGTTTTTACGATGCATGGAATAGTGAATACAATAGGGAAGTCATCTATGGTGTATGTTTAATTCTACGGCCTGTCGCCACGACCCATTATTAGACATAAATATAAAAAAACTAAGCGGAATGTCAATGCTGGAGACGTCTGTGCAAGACGTGAACTAAAGTAGGAATGACTAAGCTCAATCAACAGGAACTGACGACGTTTCTTGCAAATCTAAATGGTTATGAGTCATACTTTTGTTATGTCAATGCTAATTATTTGAGCAGAATTTGAATGCGTCAGTCAACACAACAGTAAAGAAAGTTCTTTGTCTGCATCACAAGTAGCAACCATACTCAAAAATATTTAGTCAATTATTATGTTTCGCTTCAATCAATTAAAAAAATTAAGCATTGCATGTTTGGTACTTTACATATTTCATTATTGGGATTCATTTGAAATTGTTCGGATTGGAAGTCTTTAATACCAATGATCATATAGTTCCATTTAAGTAAAAGACTTTGAGTTTATCCGAATAAGCCTTGGTATGACCAAGAACTTGTATAAGTATACGGTGCCACAAAATCTTAATGGAATACCTTATTGCTATGCTATCGTCTTATTTCCGATCCAGTAATAGTAAATCGATCAAGAACAAGATCAGAAACATAGAATGCAACGGAGTACCTTTCTTGAGAGATTGCCACAAGAAATATTAAATTATTACATGTTGAAGATTCTCTTTAAACACAGTTCCTGCAATCTATATGTGCACCAAGTACAGTATATATAGTCAAAACAAAGTCAACGACGTGCATTAGAAACAAAATTGGAAACAGGAACCACGCAGTCAGCTTAACTACATACATGATAATCTTATAGCAAGCAGCAATATTCCTTCCCTATCCCTACTTGTTAACTTTAATTCTTCAATTACTATAACTCTCCAAATAAATCTAGAGCATAAATTCAAATTTCACATAAAGATAATAGAGCAAACCGGAACGTTATACATATAGTATTTCCCAGCTAACCTAAATGGTGCAACATGAAATATGATTGAAATGCAAGACTATATCACAATTAAGACGCGGTTTCTTCTACATAAACCTGGCATGTGGCTTAAAATTTCCAGATTTTATTACCAAGATAACATATGATTCTGATTGCATTTAGTCGCCCAGCTTAAACACTGTATGTTCCAGTAACATACGATGGCAAGTGCTTGAATCCCATTTCCCCTGACGATTATCAATTTAGTTCCAGCGAACTCGCCAGAACCATATGCAGTGGTTATGTTTTATGTCACTTATTTCAGCTTCCATTTCATATGCGGCCGGCACAATCTTTGCTGAACAGTCACAATCTAAAATCTGTCACGTCTCTCATTCTATTGACTCATGGGTGCATCAAGACATTAACTATGCATATGAGCGATATACTTTTTTAAGTAGTATTTGTAGACTTCAAAGTTAATACTATTTCCAATTCATGCCAAAGCAGGACAATAACCAGATAATGATGTGCTGGTTTTGTTAAAGTTGAAGATCAGTAAGAATGTGGATTGTTTTTTTGAGCTGTGATAAACTTGAACACGTAAATTATAAAAAGAAGTACTACATATACATGAATGATTACTGCGACAAATAGTACAGTCTTAATACTCCTTAGTCAGTCTTTAGTCGTTTCTTTCTATCTAATCAAAATATTATCAATCAAGTCAAAGTTTGAACACTGAAGTTAAGGAACAATACTTTATTGTAAATAGCTACTGAAGCAATAAAACATGAAATATATTGCGGAAACAATCTTCCTAACGATGCATATATAATTGTTTCGAACTTAAAAATTTGTAGATAAAAAAATAAGAACATTTGTTTCAGAAAACTACAACATGCATTTGCTCTGTTAGCAAATGTGAGATAATATTGACCGCAATTATTGTTTCAATGCCCTAATCATTCACCCATTGAACTAATACCCTTCATACTGGGACAGTTATGTAGTTCTGAATTTACTGTACTTTTTCTTGTCGTTGGTTGCATTAAAGGTTGTGGTTTTGTTGTTAATTTCAATTGTGAAACCAAATCAACCCCATTGCAGATAAGCGAGGAGAAGTGACATGAGTAAGGGATAGTGGTGGCTTAGATCTTGCCTGTCTCATAAGTTCATACACCAGAGGCACAAACTAGTAAAGATTAACATTACGATATGACATGATTACATGTCCAAAGCCATGTATTTCAAGTTTTGTAGAGGTATTATCGACGAAACATCCAACACAGTTTTAGATATTGTCTCCTGGACATGTAATCCATTATCCTTTTTTATTTTCTCAAGGGCCAAAATTGCATTTAGCACGAACATAACCAGTCCACTCCCTCTTTTAAAATTTTTACTCCACTCTCGCCGTCAAACTGCTCAGAATGCTAATGAGCATAACAATTGAGTCAGTGACGTGACTATCTCTAGAACCAAAAAACTTCTTCAGTTAGGTATGCTTAGCACTGTTCAAATCCATTAATAAGTTTGAACCGTTTCCTCTTCTTATTAAAATTATTTAGTTGAAGTTGATTATCTAGATCTCGGCGGAAATTACGCATTGCCTCATAAAAAACATCACTTTAACGAGTGATGTAGCAGATAGTTGCACTAACCCACGGCAGATTGGGAAGTCATTTGCCTGCGTGTTCAAATTCATACTCATGCACAAAATAAATTCATGTGCCACAAAAATTCCCAAAACAAATAGCTGGCACAAACGTTAATATATGAGAGAAAATGCACATTGGTATTAAACCGTTTTTCTATCATTGCTGGAATTGGAATGGTCAATTCGGATCGCCATTGGAACATTTTAAAATTGATCGCCCATACATGAACTCATATTGCCAGTAACAAATGATTTTTCAAGTGAGAACAAAGAAATATTGCAATAAGCCGCTACTCAGTCAGAAGACTATCATAGAATGATAAAAGTGCGTATCCATATAGCACGAAATACCACATGAATATGAAATTGGATAAAAAAAACTTTTTCCTTAATTTCATCAGGGAGCAATAAATAGGGTAACTTTAGAGGAATATCCTGATGGGTGCAAAGCCATCATTTATTACTATATTTTATGCATGAGATGAGGCAGAGCCAAATCATGGCAATAATGTAGGGATGCATGTTGCTCATAATGCAATAATACTTGTATATATATACATTTCCTGATCAGTGGAATAAACCAATTCGAATTCGATCGGCTCTAGACCTACGGTATAAAATGAACGAAAGCAACTTTATTGAAATCGAAAAATGGAATCGAGGAACACAAAATTCGAGATTGAGAATCCATTATTAACCCCGCTTGCCGACTAAACCACATAAAAAAGACCGACTATTCCCAGTTCGGGAAGAATTAGAGCACTTCGCACGAACCCTAGCCCTAACACCCCGAAAATAAGAATCTTTTCCAAATTGGAGCATCGGAAAGCTAGGCATCGTCAATATTATATGTTGTGATATCGATTTTTGTACCAAAACTGCAGTATGCAACCATAATTGCCTAGTAAGGCAGTGAACCATGGAATTATTATTATCGAGTTGCATTTGTTTTGTTGTCCACCCCAAATGCAATCCAGCCATTCAAATCTGACTGGCAGATGGTGGGTATATGACAATACAGAGTGAGAACAAAATGTCGATTTTACGGCAATAAATAAATTAGAATGTAACTACCAAACGCAAATGAAAGAAGAAGATATAGAAGATAGATTATGACTAGATTTAGACTAGATTTAGACATTGTCACTACCAATTACACCACCATTCATAGAGTTGCAGTCCATTTATATGCCAGACCAGATAAATTTCATAAGTAGTTCTCATTCATCCATTTGGAAAATATTTCGTCGAGTAGATATTCTTAATAAACCAAGCTACTAACTTAACAACAGCTAATTCTATTTCAACTTTCCATACAAGTAACACATAAATGTAATTGAGAGTTGAGAGAGTTGTGTTTTGTGACAGAACCTTAGTGGACAAGACAGTGTATTTGGTGAAAATAGTCATAGATAGACAGTCATAGCAGCTTGAAATGAACTGGAAATGCGAATGCCGGTTGGGGGTGCACATTCCTTCTTAAAAACACAAGAAAAGACCAAATTTGGCGTAAACAGTTCTAAATATTTTAAAACGAATTTTTAACAGGAGAGAAACACGAACGGCGTTACATTCATGCCGCCAAAAATTAACATCACCCGATGAATCTGTGCAAGGCCCTATTTCAAGTGCTCCGTGAAGCAACCAGTGGTCGGTGAAACAGAAAAGGTAGTTGAAATATGGTCAAATCTGAATCGTGGAAAGGTAAGCAGTTGGGTTCCGTTCATTCGTTCCGTAGGGAAGGAAATGAAATGAAGCTAAAGTGAAGCCATTTGTTTCTTGGCTCTTGGTAGAAAAACAAGGAGCCATGCATCCAGGCCAGGTAATTTATTTTGAACTCCTCAAGGTATATAAAATGAATTGGGGTGTCCTCAGGTGGGCCAAGTCTACCTTCCCATACTTACCACCTTTTCTCCACCAGTATTCTGTTAACCGTTCCACTACCTTTATCTAGGCTGCAACAGGAAATAAGTATGATGATGATCATCCCTCCTGTTACAAACTAACCACCACAAAGGGTGAATTTAACGTACCCTTTGCTTTTGGAGGGAAATCATGTCTGCAACGTGGCTAAACCACGTTTATTTATATCTCAACAGAATAGTGAGGTCAACGGTCAATTCAACTCGTTTGTTTGTCCAACGAACTCTGAGGTAGTTCTGCAAAAGGAAAGTATAATGCTTCTGGCAGGAATATTACTGAAAATAGCATATCAAATGTAAAGGTTTCTCGCCAACTTAAGCTTATAAAACTAATATGGGAGTATTTTAGTTTAGAAAAAAGATTAACTAACATGCATGAGAAGTAAAAATTAACTTTAGCGTTGATTTGTCAAAAAAATTTCCCTAAAAGACATCTTCGCCTACCTTTGACAGAATCGCAAAAATTACGAAGCAAGTATGATTTTATGCAACAAAAGCAAACAGAGAGGAAGTGACAGTACACCTTTCGGAATTAGTATCATGGAAGCTTTTTCAAACAGCAAACCAACTCAAGCATTGGACGGAAATGACTTCGGTTTCGAGTATTTTAATACTGTTTGTTACCAAAACATCAGTAAATAAAACTTCATTCCACCATGCAATTAAAATCGACCGACCCGATAAGAGCACGACATCAGACTCGTACTTCCTTGTGAACTTGTGTCACTAAATGAAACCGTAACTGAAAGGTTGGGTGTTAAAATAAGCCCGAGAGTATTCCATATATGTAGCTGAATGCTATAAGGGTATGGGAATGACCGAAGAAAGTTCCCGGCTCCACCAAAATCGCCCGCACCGAAATAAAACATCGCAGAGAAATGCAATTGGGCATGGGAGAAAGCGCTGAGCAAACGTAATGAGTAGACTTGCTTCTCAATTGAATTTTTGTTTGTTCAGTTTGGGTAGGGTGATAGCCATGGAGTGAACAGGACACTTTACGCTAAATAAAATCCGAGACACACAAACTCCATTCTGACTTAAGAGAGCTAATAAAATTTAGGCATAAGTCGCAGCTGCCTACTGGGTGAAGAAATGACCGTTGCAAATTCAGCCTACAGTCTGTACAAAACGGCAAAGTACCACACACCGTAACACCTAAAAAGCAATGGCACAAATATTAATAAGTCCATACTGCTCTCTATCTTTACAGTATTACAGTAGCGTATTCGTCATAAGCATGACTATGATCCTCATTATTGTGCTAAGAGTCAACCACATGAAATTTCACAGACCTCTATAAGCAAACTACAAAGTATTATATGCAAGTACGGTGGTAAATTTAATGGCAATGAGCATGATTGGTCGGTCTTTGTACCGAAACAGTGAACTGCCTGCCAAAAACTCGTATTTCTTCTGTCATGCCATGATCATTCATGAGTGTGTTATTCAATTTTGCCTAATGAACTCGAACTCCTGAAGCTAAATAGACTGTGCATAGTTGTAGTAATTTGGAGAAATTTTTCATTTTCTTCGTGTTAATGTTGTTGACTAGTTTAATAAAGCCTAATGCACTCAACAAATTTTAATTCCACCTTTGTCCATTGTACCTAACTACATGCATGACTTATACTCGTTTTCATTTTTCTGGTGTATTGCATTAATATGATGATTGTGTTGTGTCACCCACTCAACTCCCACAGCTCATCATCTTCTATTACTCACACAGATGAGGTATAAGAAGTAGGAAATTCTCATAAAGAATCCATGATCTCAACCTTCTGCTAGATTGACTCACACGACTACTCACTATCCATTACAATCACCTGCGATAACGTTCACTGATAAACTCGACACGTATGACGATGCCCTATTTCTAGTAAATATTGTAATTGCAAATGAACACTTTAACAACATAAAAATCATTCATATAAACCCACGGTGAACTTGATTGAGCCTAGTTTACCGCAATGTAAACTTTATTGCGAATTTTATTTCTGCTTTGTTTTATTTGTGACTTATTTAATATTTTTTGCAATTAACATAGTTGGACTAGACCAAGATCGAGGAGGTGGTTGACGAGTTATGGGTAAAAACCTTAAGACATTCCGCACGTTAAAAGTTAACAAAACAAGGTTCACTTCACATTCTGTAGTGGATTCTCTTCGATTTCCAATTCCCATCAATTTTTAACGCCTTCACCTGAGTGGAGTTTTTATTCTGCCTAACCAGCAACCCAATTAACCATAATCTAGCTAATATTTTCAAACTGAGGTGAAGTATATATTTTCCAACTAAAATTTAGCCTATCAATTCTAGACATCATTTAATGTACTTAAAAAACGAGACTTCTTTTTGGTTTCATAGATGATCTTTGGCTGGTGAGCCACAAAACGAGAAAAAGGTGACGAGGGGTCAACATTATACCACACGTTCATTGCATTAACACCAACAACAAAACGATTCTATAATATATTGGATGTGAAATTCTTTAAGTATTCAAGGATCAAGCTAAATGCACACGAAATATGACGCTTACCTGCTAAAATCGCTAGAACAATCCAAGATCTCGACATTTTCCTCATTTTGAATCCGACGAAATGACTGATCCGTTCAGTCTTGATGAGATCGGAAATCACTTTTTCTTTATCCAAGTTTCTTGAAACCAATCAACGAATACACTTCCACGAAATCTAATCAGTAATTCAGAAACCTTGATTGAATCCCTGCAAAAACTTAACCCTTTTTCATGAAACAAACCAACTTTAGTTTGGAGAACTGTCAAACTAGAAGGATAAGTTGGATGGCTTGGGTTCTTGTGTAGCACCGATGTTGGTAGGGAACTGAATGCTTGCTGAGGGCTTGGCTCTCTTCGTCCTGCGTTTGGGGTTGTTTTTTCTCCACAGTGCGGGGCTTGCTTAGGCTATAATAGCACTGCGCTTAATAACAATACGAGAGTTAGGCATGGGGTGCTTGGCTGTTTAAACCTTGTTGGGTCTACATAGTTCGCTTCGCTATCTAAAGATATCACGGTTTGGTCGGTGGTGGTAATACAGTAACTGACTGGTTGAAGGTATTTCTTTACGCAAAGCTTGCTTTGCAAGCTGTTGTTTCTTCCAAGTTCAAACTCCGGCTTTTTAGTGTAGTACAAGTACATGGGGGTAAGTTTAGTTTGAGTTGAGTGTCTTCTGCACTGAAATTCAGAGATGCACTTGAGCAAATAAAATTCAGATAGGAAGGAAGGGATATTCACGCAATCTGCGAAGCGATGGATTCATTTAATACAGATATTGCCCGTAATGATTAATACATAGTATCGATCAGAAAAGTGGAAAACTTTACCTTTTGTCGCTTTTGAAAATGTAATATTCCCAGTTTCTGTGTCGGCATCAAAGTCTATATGAATCTAAATCCATGCACTCCCCGAAAATAGACAACTTCCGCTATTCATGAATTTCCCTGTGTCTGCAAAACAAGACAATGCAAACCAGTGACGATGGTTGGATAAAAGACAAAGGGGTTGTTACTACAACTATGTACAAGTTAATTCTCCTTGCTAAACAACTGACTTTTAGCTCGGATTATGTAACAAGTGCAGAGAGGGATGCGTACCAGTTTGTTGGCAGAGGAAGCAAAATTCGAAATCATGCAAGCACTCATTCCAAAACTAACGCCGAGTTTTTCTTGGTCTTGAGTAGTTTTGAATAGAGCAAAAAACCACCCTCAATTCAACAAATAAAATCCAAGCAAAAGTCAGTTCTTTCCATTCCCATCCTCAAATTCAATTCATCCCAGATTTGATCAGGCAATGTAGCAACAATAGAGATAAATGAAAAGAATAAAGATAAGGAATGAAAATGAAGGCAGAGTAGTTGGTTACCTTTTCATGGGTGATTTTTCGTTTGGTTATTTTGGTCCTGGACTCTTTGTTGATTTTTCACCTCGTTCCATTATGTAATCGTTATTACTAGAAAAAATGAAGTATGAGTTGTGAACACTTTTGTCTGCCATCCAGCAGCGCAAAGACCAATAATACGATCAAACAAAAAAAAATATTCACTTACTATGGACGATCAGTTCGAGTCTCGTTTAAACGAACATTAGATAATTTTAAATTATTGTTTTTATCGATAGTTTCTGTGAGAGTTAGATGATAATTATTAGGAACCTGAAACTGATTTATTTCAGGCTGCTGATGGTAAGTATTGCTAAACGTTATTCAAAAACTGGAACTGCCAAAACTGTCTCGTTTTCTCACTCCGTTGTAATAAAACGAAGAAAATTATTCAATAATAGTGGTAAAATTTTGTGAAATACGTAATTTATATGAAATTGCGAATGTACTGTGAGCGATCAGCATAATTCATGTTTTATTTTTATGTTTCGTGGTATGCCAGCTCAGACATTGGCATCCGAAAAAGCTTTTCGGATAGGTAATTCAATTATCATTATTTTGATACACAATAATAGTTGAACTCGCTGACCGTGCTCCCCTTTTTTCTTCTCGTAAATTTAGCATTCTCTTTTTTATAATTATTTTGAATGTGCATATTTTTGGATCTAATTCAAATTTCTTCTAATTTCTTGTAGAGAAAGTAGAAAAGTTTTGAGTTTTGGATTCAATTCAAAGAGGAGAAAGCAGAATTCGGCCACGATTCAACTTATTCCAACGGTGAAAGGCAAAGGGAGTCGGGGAGGAATATCGATTTTTGCACGGAATGGCGACATGAATGCGAACCACGCAACGCAACCAGGGTAGGCGTAGGGTGCATTATTGTAGTCTCTTTACATATGGATGCAAGCGACAGAGCCGCTAGAGCACTTTTTAACAATGGCAACGGCAACGCTCTAGGTTTGGTATAGTCGGTAGCCACTTGTATTTGGACAAGTACTCTACTAGCTTATACCGGCATGCTTGTGGTGGCAGTATGGATTGGGGAAAATGGAGGGGTCGGCGCGGTGCATTGCTGAAGTAGAATATTGCTTGGAGGCAGAAAGAAGGGGAGAAAATGAAATCCCAGTCTCCGATGGGTTCACCAAACTAACCGACCAAACAACGCATTGCGAGGTACCATATACGAGTCAAACAATACTATTTTCTAAAATGAAATGCCTTCGCTAATTCTTCAGCCTGGAACACCTGCTTTAACCCTTTACATGCGTACCTGAGTTTCAGTGATTGGATCAAATGTGGAGGGAAGTGATGGCCCATGTAAAATGCGTGATGTGCATGTATTCATGGATGATTTAATTTTGCGTCTTCCCGAAACATAAAAAGAAGAACGGTAATGCTACCTGTAACATAATCAATAATTATTGATGTGTCTAAACTAGCATATCGTGAACCCTGACAATTTATTTGAAAAAATGTAAAAAGTTACTTGCAATTCGTGAAAAATCCCTAGGCTTTGCAGTTTAGGTTAAAAATTGGTGGGGAGAGAGAGTCGCGGTCGCATCCATTATTCTAGTCATTCCTTGCCGCTGGACCACGATCTTTTCTAATGGAAGTAATTTGATGGGTACTCTAAGCTAGACTCGGGTTGGATGATCATGATGGTTGATGTGATGGTTGGAGATTTGTCAAAATGTCACAGTCGGCTCCCTATCTTATTAAAGGACCCTGTCACTTTGTTTCTCTTTTTTTGACAAGCTGTCGGGAAGTGTAGCTTATCGCAATCCAACAAATGAATATATGTTTACATAACTCTGTCAGCAGAATAGATCAGTCGAACAAGATTACATGTCAGGACTAAATCGGATTTTAAAACATTTATTTCAAACTAAGTACTCAATTTGCCAGTCTACAACATTTCTATATATTAATCAAATAGCATAGTTCCGGCATGGAGCTAACCTAACATTATTAAATTATGATGAAAAACAAAAGTATAAATATCAATACCCACGTAAAAAAAGGAAGTCTTATTGAGGTCGGCCCATGTGTCGACGAGTTTGAAACCCACGTTCACCGTTGTTGTTGTACGGGCGAATATTCACAACCAATGAACCTCCCACAGTGCGATCAATTCGTCGTCCAATTCGTGAATGTGCCTGTAAGTATGCAGAGTCTTCCGGGCGGCCAAAATGAGCTCTGCTTGAAAGTAAAGGCCCATTTGCCATAGGAGTTTGATCCATTCGTCTCCCCAACGGAAAGCCCCCCACACCTTTCATCTGCATCCTATTCCCAGGACTGGGTGCTGCTCTCCCACTTTGTTGCTGCTGTTGTTGCTGAGAGTAATAAGCTTCTTGTTCTAACCACTCACGGTATTTGTGGTACCAATCCTAATACAAAATTTGGAATGCTTATTACTCAAAAAAGTTTTAAAAGTCCGACGAATACTTACCTCCCATTTAATATACTCGTCAAATGTAATTGGTCGCTCATCAAAACATCCTCGATTCCTGAAAATAAAACGGATTTTTTTAATTCGTTCTAATAAGCTTTTGATCTAAAAAAAACAAATTGCATACTTGTAATAATTAAATCTGACTCTAGGATCAGACCAATCCAGCGGTTGCTCTGCTGGAACGTCTCGATACATGCTTTCAAAATGTTGATGTCGATCATCTGGGGGCATATCAGTATCTCGACGAGAATCTGGAGGAAACGCTGGTGGATTACGTGAACTGGGTTTTCTTTAATGGGATAAATTCAGATGATCAGAATATCAAAATAGAAAAAACAATAATATTACTATCATATTTATTTATGGTCATTATCGGATTACTTACGCCCGGTTGGCAGATGTAGATAAAACATCCCCTGCAGGAAAAACTTTTGGAACCTCTGGATTACGAAAATCTTTCACAACACGCATTTTAGTGTCTATTTCATTGACTGACAGAACTGGTTTTGCCATTTCCCTTTTATCAGTACTCATCTGGGAAAGTTTTGCGAATCGTTCAGATAAAGTCATTCTTGGCTCAGAGTCCGAATCCGATTCTGACTCACTCTCCGTCTCTCCTGATTCCGATCCTGAAACATTTAAATATTAAATAACCTAACTAATGCAATGTTAGGTGGTCTCAAACAGAATTTAAAATACAATACCCTTTTTAGTAACAATTTTTTCTTTCTCAATTGATTTGGATTTTGAAATAATAGTCGGTTTGGTGGTGTTCAACGTTCCAGATTTCAGTTTAATTGATCTAACAGCAACAGCGTCTGTTGATTTTTTATTAGGAGCGGATTTGGCTAAAATAGCACTACCGTCAGTGTTTCCTACCGCGACCGTTGCCGTTGGTGGGATAGGAGTAGGGTTAAGTTTTACTACTGCGCCGGGTTTTTTCGGTGCAATAGCTACCTTATCTTTATTCGTGACAGTCTTCTTTTGGAGTGGTTTCGCACGGATGCTGATATCAGAGTCACTGTGAAAAGTAGGAAAAAGATGGTTAATGGTTGTATAAAATAAACAAAGTGTGGCGTGGCTTATATCCGCCTACCTCTCAGTACTAGTTTGACTCTCTGATGAGGAAGAGCTTGCCCGCCTAACAATGTCACTTATTCGGTCTCTTTCTCTGCTGGAAGATGAAGATCGACTATCACTGAAAGACGAACTTCTAGCCCGCTGTTTGGCATGAAGCTGTAACACGTCTTCGTCTGAAGAGCTGGTTGAGGATGAGTATGAATCAGATGCAACGGTTGGTTTCCCACCCTTGGAGTGCTGTTAAAATATTTACAACAAAAATTAAAATTGTACAATGTCTCATCATCGTGAAAGTTTCACTGAAAGGTAACATTTATACTTTAGCTGAGTAGGGCTTCCCTCCGATGTTCCTTTTCTTTGCAGACGTCTGGAAGCCAGATTTAGGCTCAGGAGATCTTGAAATCGAAGAACCAGATGAAGAAAACGAAGACGATCTTCTAGCTTGTCTCTTTTTAGGGAAAGCTGCGGTTTTGATTTTTGCCAAGGGCCGTCCTGAACCAGCAAAATTTACATCGCCCACCGGTGGACCTGATTTAGATTGATGAGCTCTTGCCGCAGGTTTTCTTAAAGCCTGTTGTCCATTGGCTTTTGATCCGCTGCTACCAGCCGTTGGCGTTTTAGACAATACTCTTGCATCATTCAAGCCTATTTTCGGCTTCGTTGAAGTAACTGGCGACACCGATCTTGAAAAGCTTCTCAAATCTTTCCTATGTCATTGATAATAAAATCATAAATGTTAGCTCACACTTACACATTCCATTTTTGACGCGAGTTGCATTTAATAAGTAAAAACCTAGATTTTGCAATCCTTTTGATAGGAGACCTGGATCTGCTGAAACTTGGAGATATTGACCTCGAGCGTGATTGTCGTCGCCCCCTAAATTTTGGTGACGCAGATCCAGAAAGTGATCTCATCCCTCTTTTTGGGGTACCACTTCGTGATCTCGGGCGTTTTTTTGGAAAGCTTTTCGCCACTTTCTTTGAATCCTTTTTGTGGTATAACTCTTTGTATCCACTATGGCCCCACCTGGAATTTGAATTCAGGAGTTACGTTGAATATTAAAGGCTGTAATCCAAATATTACACCAATAAGAATTTTGTATTTACCTATCCGGATCTTTTTCTTCAGCTTCCAAAATTTTTTTGTCCCAGTAGTTTGTCCTTTCTTCTCTCGCTTTTTTCACAACTTTGTCAAGTTTATTTTTCTGACCAAGGCCGCCTGCAATTCAGTTGTGCATTGTACAGTTCATTTATTTCCTAAAAATGAAAATTCTATAATAATGGTATGTAAGTTTACCTGTATCAGAC
Organism: Folsomia manolachei; assembly: GCA_036491905.1. Classification (NCBI taxonomy): domain Eukaryota; kingdom Metazoa; phylum Arthropoda; class Collembola; order Entomobryomorpha; family Isotomidae; genus Folsomia; species Folsomia manolachei. The sequence goes on from JAAXNX010000878.1 coordinate 14,511, forward strand.
CTTCGGTGTTCAGGGGTTCTTGCCTTTATATTCAATCGCTTTCCATCAAGTTCGTCCATTCTTAGTCGACCTTTTTGCGTTCGATCTCGATCTCGACTATCTTCTCGCCTGGATCTATTAGCTTCCCTACCCCCAGTGGACATGGCTAACGCCATCAGCTTTGATTTTATTGGACTTCGACTTCTAGATCTTCTCCCAATTTTACTTGGAGGGCCCCTAGGACGGTCTCTATCCCTTTGATCCGCCCAATAATCTCCCCTCGCAGGGGCTGCCCGGCGATCTCCGTCACGACCCCTCATTGCAATTCCAGCCAACTAGAACACAGCAAAAAATATTATTCGGTATTCTTTCATTAGCAATAAATTTTCCATTGCATTCATCTGTTCATTAATTATGACCTTATCAACACTGGAAACATTATTAATCCATCGTATGCTTATAAAATTATTTGTGTGAATGATAAGAAACAAATAAAATCAATACAAAATCGTTATCCAGAAGGTGTTTGCATTGTAGTGCACAGTATAATATTGTACAGTTTGTCAGCATCCACTCTACCTTGACAGCCATACTATTTGAAGGCCATAAAAGGTCGTCGATAAGTTTGGCATAAAAGGGGACATGGTCGAAATGTCACTTTGCATAGAATTGAAGATGCTTGAGAACATTTTGTTTCAAATAATTGAAAAAGTTCTCAGGTAATCCCTTTCTCGGGATCGTATAACCGAGACGATGTATGGTACAGGCTCTTCCTTGTTGCTAACTCCATGTCACAGACGGAATGTGGGACAGGAGTCGGAGAACGCGAACGGGCGAAAAAGTAACCACTGGCGTCACTCGCCCCCATATTTAATAATGTTCCTTCCGTCACACAAAGATCAACGAGTTGAGTAGTTGAGTTTGATTGTTAAATTGTTCTTTGGTTGATGCAATTTCTTTTCTGATAGCATTTGCTTTTCTCTCAACTACCAAAAAACTCGTGTGTCGTAAGTAGCATCCAAGATGAGTCGAAAAGATGGTACCATGTAAAAATGCTTCAACTTCCAAATGTATCAAAGTTTTCTTAATATCCTCCTTGCTGTTCAGCTGCATCAGAACGATGCAATGATGTCACAAAGCACTGCAACTATATATTGTTAGTTTATGAAGTGTCATGGCCCTGCATTGTTTTTAATCACTTTGTCGCTCTACAACCTACACCAAAATATTGGAAAACTGCACAATTTGTACGTGACTGAATTGAAAAAATCCGAATTGCATACACTGGCTGCCAGTCTGGCAGATTTCTTATTCAATGTAATGTCCTGAAGATCTGCTATGTGCAATTATGCAACAACTCCAGAAATCACAACCAAATAAAGCGTCCGTATCGAGAGAGAAGCTAATTTTTCAATTGTTGAATGTCCCACACCATATACAACAATATCACTTGAATGTTCATTCCGCAGGGAAAACTTAACTACTTAATAATAAAACAGCGCCTCTTGCACTACTAAAAAGAGTCAAAACAATTGTTATATTTGTACTACAAATTTTGTAGTGGAAATAGAAGAGAGTATGTCAATGTAGATGGACACATACTTAAAAAAGAAGTAATATAAGATATAATGCTGTCTGATTATCAGACAGAATTGTATTACCTCTCGTGATTTTGAAAGTTTTTGGTTTTTTTCGGAGCTATCAATTTTTACGTAAGTCGCCCGTCAAGTAAGCTCCCTTGATCCACAACTAGCATGAATTCCTTTACTATCTGAATTAACGGAGATAATAATTAACACCAGTTAAAGTGTTAAACTCACTCCATTAAAAGAAAACAATTAACTGTCAACAATGTCACTATTTTTACGAATTTTTTAGAGTCAACATTAAACTCCTCAGCAGCTGCTGGAAGAAGGAGGGCGCATCATCTGGCTGCAGTTAGTGAAACTTCTTCACACCGCCCACTCCTAAATTCTCGCCCGGCTAAATCTCTCCTCGTTCCAAAACATAAAATTATTGAATTTCATTTCTTCCTCCGTGGTTGCAGTGACTAATTATATATTACCTAATTTAATTGGATAGGTTTAATAATTAAATAAATTATAGAACTTGTACAGGAAACAATTAGCTATCAAGTAGTTTATCTAGATTCGAAAGTGATTGTCCAACTTTAAAGGGGTGAGTAAAGTACCTAAATAAACAAACTTTAAAGTTTTTGGGTTTTAATAATTAAGTCAATATATTTATTTTGAGAATGATAATTATCTATATATGTGCATGTTCTGGTGTTAAATGGAGGAAAAGGGCACCTCGATTAACTAACTGGGTTGAATTACTACATGTGTTCAGATTTATTAAAATGTACGAGATTTCTTCGAAGTCGTTTTGACTACACGAGTATTATGAATACTAATGAATTTTGGTGCTGTAATTTTACAGGAAAGAGGGGATTTGGTGTGGGCTGTACCTCGTTTGAAATCGTGGCCATTAATTTGAACTTGAGGAAGAGGAAGGGACACAAAATATTGGCAAGATGGGTATGAATATTTCTCGATGTGAAGCGGCCGACCCTACAATACTTCCACCTCCGCCTCCCGCACCAGGTCAAGGGTATGGATCCCCCTCCAACGAGCCTCCTCCACCCCAACCTGAATCCTATGTCAGTGAAAAACTAAGGAATAATCCAGGATCATATGAAGAGATCCATAAGAAATGCAAAGGTAATTACAATTATGGTAACATGATGGTTTGTTTGGATGACTATAAAATAATGGTGTCGTGTTGGTTTTAGAATTGTTTCCTCTACCATTTGAAGGAGCCAAAGTCATTATCAACAAGTCATTAAATCAAGGATTTCACATTTCGCATTCGATCAATATGAGCTCAATTACGCCTTCAGGTATATCGTTTTGGAAGCACCTATGTTAGCGCTGGAATGGTGGGTAGAGTATGATTTTTTTATTGATGAAACTAGACTTGTGATTTAAATTTTTTTTAATCTATAATGTTTATGCATAGGTATCTCCTCAAGATCCGGCATTTGTGCTTATTGCGGATGTTGACCCAAGTGCCAACCTTAACGCCCAGGGAATCCTGAACTTTACTGAGAGCTTTCGGTTCAAGTATGCCACTCAGGTCAGTTTGTTTCTGGAAAGTCTTGTTTCACAAGACTATTAGTATAGAGTTGATTTATTACGGAAAAGGAATAATAGTAAATTTTCTTCCCTGTGCAATTATAGATAATGAATAACAAGTTTGCTAGTACTCAACTGACAGCGGACGTCCGAGGTTCAGCATGGACTGCAACCGGAACCATAGTCAATCCAAACTTTTTCAATAACACTGGCAAGTTTCTTTTTTGCTAGTTTCATGATAATAATGATGAATACTATATTCGAGACAGGGAGGGTCTAAAATGGCTGAATTTTTGTTGAAATATTATTGTAATTTAAAGGAATTGGTGTTGCTCAGTACCTTCAAGCTATCACTCCAAAAATTACCCTGGGAGCTGAAGTGATGTACCAAAAATCTCCGCAAATCCCTGGAGGGGCTGCTACGGTCTTGTCTTTGTGTGGACGATACAATGGTATTTAACATAACAGAATTACAGTCTACAGCGTCTTCTTTTCGTGTTTTTCAGGTTTACTTGGTCTAATGGATTGAATGATTCTTCTTGTTTTCAGCTGACGACAGTGTGTGGAGTGGATTTGTTGGATCCGGTGGTTTGGGCTTTTGCTATTACAGACGGCTCAATGAAGAAATCCAAATCGGGGTCGAATGCGAGAACAGCTATATTCAGCAGCAAACAAATATTGCATTGGGATATCAGTTCGATCTCCCCAAATCCAATTTCTCCATGAAAGGTGATTTGTTATTTTTTTGTCAATCAAATTGCGGTAGTACATAGTAATGACAATATTATTTATTTTACCTTTTGAATTTATTTGATAGCTATGGTTGATAACAACTGGACAGTCACAGGTGTTCTTGAAAAGAGATTACTTCCCATGCCGTTCATGTTGTCTTTATGTGGGTCTCTGAATCATGTCAAAAATCAGTTCCGGCTCGGCTGTGGCTTTACAGTTGGAGTTTGATTAAAGAAGAATTAACAACTTAAATTACCGACCGATAATCTAATAGTCATTCATTTTAGTTGTCATCGACAAATATAACACAGACGACGACATTCATTTTTTCGTACCCTTTGTTCTTCATAACCTTTGCATTTATAATAATTTATAACATGTAAAGATGCTAAGAAAGCGTCAAACTCTATTATTGTATTATCCCGCTGATACTGGTGTACTAAATAAATGGCAACTTGCAGAAATTCATGTAATATGCAATACTAGTTGTGTATCAGGTAACAAGTTTAAAAAACGTTAATTTTTATACTTCTGCACAACATAGAACTATGTAGACGGTTGATTTAGAAAGAAATGAATAACTCTCTGTGTGCGACATGAAAACAAGTATGTAGGACCTTGAAGAATGTTTATATATAAATTGTTGATTGAAACCAAAATATTAAATTTATATAACTGGATTTATTAACATCAAAACAGACAGAATACTATCGGATATATGATGTTATCTGTTTGAAATAGACTGTTTCAGTAAATAAAGTAAAAATAATCAATGACATCGAAGGAGTTTGAATAAAATTATGATTTGAAAGCAGGCAAAAGAATATCATATTTAGTACAAAGGCCTGATACTTGTCTTATTGAGATGCATAGCAAAAAGAGGTACGCATAATACAGTGCGCTACGTATTAGATTACTTCGTTCTATCCCGCTTTTTGTTACTGTCTGGAGGACGACCCACAGGTTTTTTACTCGAAGAAGGTTTATCTTTTCCTTGTTTGTTGCTCAGCAGAGGATGAACTTCATCAGTTGGAGCATTATCCAAAGTCATTTCATAAGTTCTTGGCTTCTTCTTTTTTGTGGAAGTGTGATTTTCTTTATGATCGGAATGAGATCGCCGGTGGCTGTCGTCGGTTGGATTCATGGGATCCGGGGGCGGTGCCCATTGATCTTCAGCATCTTCAATCTGTAAATAGCAGGTTAAAAAATATATAATTGTGCTAAAAAACATTTACTCTGCCCCCAACATTATTCATTAAAATTGAGTTCATCATTACATCTGGCGCAATTGGTAGGAATAGCAATGCATCTTGTTCATCGTCTTCGTCTGAACTGCAAAATGCAGGGATTGCATTTACCCCAACTACGTCAACCTTTTATTTTAAAAAACAAAACAATATTAATGAAAGTTACTTTCATTTGAAATGGCCATTCGTTAAGATAAAATTTTAGAGAATTATAAACTCGCCTCAATCTCATCATCTGCGGTTGCTCCCTGTGATTCAATATTAATTTTGTCTTCATCCTCCAAATCAAACTCCGATTCTCTCTCTTCATACTCAACGTTTTCATCCAATTCCTTAAAATCTGGTGCAAATGCAGACCAATTTTCAACCTGATTCTGCGCCCAGATTGATACTACCCCGCTGCTAATGGAAGCAATTATTGGTCGCATGGGATGCCACTAAAAAATAATTTACAATGTAATCTCAATTGTTTCAAAGTAAAAAGTGAATTTCCTAGTATTTAAACTTACAACAACATCAAGTAACAGCTCTCCTTTTGTCCCATGTAAAATTTTAACTAAATTTCCAACGCTTTTCTCCCAAATGTACAACGCATGTTGACGGGCGGAACCAGCGCAAATGTATTCTCCATCCCCGGAAAAACAACATTTTTTCCACATAGTTCTAAAAATCGTTAAAAATTTGATCGTAAAAATAAATTCACCAGTAAAATTATTTGAAAATGCAATTACTTGTTAACTAAATCCTGCAATTTTTGAATCGGTTCAACGTCTCCATCCTTTCCAGCCTGAAGTACTTCGGGAACATCATAGACACGAATAATCCGGTCGGCAGAATTGATTAAAAACCATCTAAAAGTCAAAACACACGAATGTGATGCCAGCCACCTATAAATCTATCTAATCTAAATATATATATATAAAAACTTACTCTCCACGACGAGAAAATTCAATACTTTTTACAGCAGTACTACTACTCGCTCCCTGACCCATTCTAAAACTTGCTACCAATTTCATATCCTTGACACTATGAACCAAAACTTTTCCTTTGGAGTTGCCAGAAAAAATGTACTTTCCACGTCGATCAAATGAGGCAGCAATGTTTAGGTCATCCTAAAAACAAGAACAAATAACATTAATTTTTTCGTATACATGTATATTCAAAGGTAAACGTAGACAACATGTTTTTGGCACCACTCACTTCGTCATCTAACGAAACAGTTTTATGGGACCCTGACACGTCAACAAGAAGTGCAGCATGTCGCAATGGACACACTAAAAACTGTTTTGAATCTCGAGGATGATACTGTACCTATACGACATGGGTTTAAACAAAAATGGTCTTATTTTTGTTCCTATTCCAAGGCACTTATATTAGTAAATTCATACTTTCAAAACTGGCGAAGGAAACCGATATCTACTATCACAATCACCGGTAAGAACATCCAGAATACAAACAGTATTGTCGGTACAGGCAGTCAGAACCTTTTTCCCATTCCGTGACCAACTATCGAAATTTTACAAAATAAAATAAATCCTTCTGTAATTTGACAAGATTAAAATTGCGACCGACTATTAATTACCTGACAGATGCAACAGGATGAGCATGAGCCGTGATAACTTTAGCAATTCCTCTTGTCATAAAGTCCCACACCACGACACGGCCATCATTGCAACCAACAGCTAGTAAAGTGCCGTGTTTATTAAAGGCAGCCGTAACAGCGACCGAAACGCAGTCCAAAACATTGTCATACTCCTACAAATTATAGCAAACAAAATTAAGCATGGAATTATTGATTATATGGTACCGGCATGNTACCGGCATGGCATAATTGGCACAATAAAACTTGTTGAATAGGTTAATTAAATACCTCAGGATAATTTTGTCCGAAAGACTCTGCATAAAAAATATAAAACTCAGTATCGTGTAATCAATCACTTGCTAATAATATTTATGTAAATTATTGCAATTAATTTGTGACTTTCAAAATATTAAAAATCCAACCAAGCATTGACACAAAACTCACCCAAAAGTTCAAGATTCATGATTGCAGCATTCAAAACTGGACACGCCTCCACCAACAAACCCCAATTCTAACTAAAATCCGTGATAAGATCAACAGAAAAGTAAATAAGTAATTAATTACTTTAGTGTATTAAAAGTTTTTAATGGAGCAAAACATTTAATTTTTAACAGAATTCCGCCACTCTGGGATTAGCTTTCCCACATTTCCCTCGCTCGCGAAATGAAATTCAAGTCTCTCTCATCAACAGATTCTTAAAAAAAACGTTATTCGTTGCCGAGATTTTGTGGCAGTGCTGATTGCTGATTCTGTTCGAGAACTTGGGAAGACATTTTTAAACCGCTGTTCTGATAATTTGTTGTCTTTAGGTGTAGGACTTCCGCTTTTATTTGGCACGGGTAATAAAGCATCGCCATCAGTTCATCCATCGATATGGAATAAATTTAATAATTTTTTATCCTACTGAAATAATGAATAATAAATCTTTATTTT